>OZ025246.1:21627519-21832519 GCA_964019155.1 Osedax fenrisi
GAGAGTTTTTATCAAGATTATTTTTCTTGAGAATAGGTGATATTAGTGCATGTTTAAAGTCAATTGGGACAGTGCCATAACTTAAAGAATTTTTAAATATAGTAGTAAGATATATAGAAAGTGCGGGTGCAATTTTTTTCATAAGAGATAGTGGAATGGAGTCAAGGGGAGAGGAAGATTTAGATGATAGAATGAGTAATTCAATATAGTCAGTAGATGGTGGAGTAAAGGAAGATAATAAAAAGGAAATAGATGGTGGTGTATAAGGTAAAGTGGGTAGTGCAATACAAATAAGATTGTAAATAGTCTGTCTGATTATTTCAATCTTATTTGTGAAAAAAGAAGAAAATTGATTGCATAGATCAGAAGAAATAATATCAGGAAGAATTTTCTCTTTAGTTTTTCCCATAAGGCTGTTGCTCACATTATACAGTAACTTAGCTATATTTCCACAGTTTACTATTTTATTGTGGTAATATGATATTTTGGCCATTTTAATAGATTCTTTGAAGGTAGTTGAGGCTTCAATTAGTGCAATTTTATTGTTTTCCGTTTGGTTTTTGGAAAAACATCTCTCGGCTTTACGCAAGTGTTTTTTGGCTCTTATGTTTTCGGAATTAAACCAATGGTTATTATTAGTGTCAATAATATGTTTAGTTTTTTGTGGCGAATGTGTACTTAACAGGTGGGAGAGGCAGTTATTTAGATTTAGCATAGTGATGTCATTTCGATCATTGAGAATAAGTACATGAAGGTCACTAAGAAAGTTAGTAATCGAGATGTTAGATATATCACGATAATAAATTGTTTTCTTAATGGGTTTAGTAGGCATTGGGTAGTTTACTGTAAAATACACCGCATAGTGATCAGATAATAGATGTTTAGTATCTAAAATAGAAATTATTAATGACGAGTTAATACAAGAGAAAACGAGATCAAGTGTATTTCCTGAAATATGCGTGAAAGAATTTACATGTTGTTGAAGTGAATGAGATTGCATAAGTGATATAAAGTCTATAGAGAGTTTATTTTGTTTGTTTATAGGGATGTTAAAATCACCAAGAAATATTGTATTAGTTAAGGAAGGGAGTGATGAGATAAACTCATTAAGATTATCTAGAAATGTCTGATAGGTAGATGATGGTGGTCGATAAACAAGAAATAATTTAATAGTTAAGCCTCAAGAAATAAGTAATGAGACTAGTATTGTATCACAGTCAATAATATGTACAGGGTTGGAAGATATAAGTTTAATCGTATTTTTAAATAAAATCCCGACACCGCCTCCTATACGATTAATACGAGGTGTATGAATAAGTTGATAGTTTTTTGGTATAATAGAAAGTGTAGGGGTGTCAACTGTTAACCAAGTTTCAGTTAGAGCTATAATATCAGTATCAAGGTCAGAAATATTATCAGAAAGAATGAGATTGTTAGCTCTAATGTTGATAAGTGACATAGTAAGATTGGAACTTAGTCATTTAGTTTGGGTATTAGATATATTAGTAGTTTTACTAGTAGATGCATTAATATTGTTTACATATGATTTAAAACTGGACGACCAGCTTTCAAAATCTGAAGTAGAGATTTTTAACGAATCACCTTTCCAGTTAACACTGTTAGAGTTTGGTAATAATTGGCGTAATTCATAATCAGAACTTTTATGATTAAAAACCGATTTGCAATTACTAATCAAATTAGCCTTTGTGGCATGGTACAACATTTTTCCACGTCTAACTGTCTCTAAATTAACGTAGTTTCGAATAAAAATAGAATTATAACAAGAGTCTTTTATCATAGTCTTATTTGACAAAAAAAGAGATTTAGCAAATTTATTTGAAAAAAATATAGTAGCTCTATTATAATTAAAAATAACTTTCAAGATTGATTGGCTATCACATTCAAGAAAAGTACAGAGAGTGTTTATAAAGTTAGTGTTGCATTCTGATGATGATAGCTGTTCAATTACTACTGCTAGTGATTTTGAGTCAGTAAATTATTGTAAATTATTGAGTTTTTTGTTAATGGAAGTATTGGATGTAATTATTTTGTCAGTAGATATTTTAAGTTTGTCAGCGTATGATGTGAAGGAATTTTTAGATAACATATTTTTGATCTCATCTATGCCAAGAAATATCAATATATTTAAGAGACGTAGGTAGAGTGCTAGGTATTGAGGGAGATGTTACGGTAGGTGTAGATACAGGTGGTGATGGAGATGGGGTGTCATTAGAACTAGAATTAGAATTGCATGTAATTGCATGAAATTTGGACAATTTAATAGTTGTAGAACAGCTTTAGAAGGAGTATTATTATTGTGCCATTTTTCAGGTATACATGATGCAACATATAGACACTTATGGTGTATAGAAAGTGAGCATATTACACAGGTGAGTACGTTGTCATCATTAGATACGCTACATTGATAGCATGAAGGCATTGTAATATATTGTACTAAACTTCCCAAATGGGTGGTAGGTTGTAAGTCTACCAAAGCGAGAAAACCAGAGGGAGATCCTCCAGTCAGGTGATCCAGATCATGGTGCACCTTATATCTTGTTATATTCAGACGTATATGTAGGCGTATACGATCAGATTTACATGTAGTGCATAGGCATACTGATTCAATAGAAAATCAGCACGCGAAATAAAACAATAGAAATTTAGAATCTATAGAATTTGAATGCATAAAATAAACACGTCCGTACGCTATGAGAGACGATACGAGAAAGTAGATACTACTACTACTACTACTACTACTACTACTACTACTACTACTACTACTACTACTACTACTACTACTACTACTACTACTACTACTACTACTACTACTACTACTACTACTACTACTACTACTACTACTACTACTACTACTACTACTACTACTACTACTACTACTACTACTACTACTACTACTACTACTACTACTACTACTACTACTACTACTACTACTACTACTACTACTACTACTACTACTACTACTACTACTACTACTACTACTACTACTACTACTACTACTACTACTACTACTACTACTACTACTACTACTACTACTACTACTACTACTACTACTACTACTACTACTACTACTACTACTACTACTACTACTACTACTACTACTACTACTACTACTACTACTACTACTACTACTACTACTACTACTACTACTACTACTACTACTACTACTACTACTACTACTACTACTACTACTACTACTACTACTACTACTACTACTACTACTATCAATCAATTAATCAATCAATACGATTTATTTATACACTCAAAGTTAGCATGAAAATGCTCTGGCAAGTGTTAAACGAGAGAAACGAAAAAATATAAAAATTATAAACAAAAACAATTTAAATTAATCAGCGCATGGCTAGAATATATTTTTTAACACTACTACTACTACTACTACTACTACTACTACTACTACTACTACTTTCGCCATCTATTGGATGTTTTACCCGGCCCGTATTAAAACTACCTGGCCCGTATTACAAACATTGTTTGCAATACGGGCCGGGCACATTTTCGACGATACATAACATTTTTACAAAAATTGAAATTGTAATGTTATTGACGTTTATAATATCTAAATCGTGATAAAATTTTATTAATTTATAATCATAAATAAAAAAGTTATTTGATAACATAAAAAGTGGCCCGTATTAGACATAATTCCCCTAGAGTTGTTAACAGAATGGGTAGGAAATTGCGAAGTAGAATGTTATCAAATATCTATGCAGGGAAGAAAGCGACTAGTTGATTAAACAAGTAGGCGATATGCAGTATTTATTAACTCATGGAATACATCGCAATAGGAATAGCCTTAATCCACTACCAGCTAAGCTAATATCTGATCCAAGAATACTATCCCTAACCCCAGATGATAGAGAGACGACGACGATACCCATTACGGAGGAAACTACTGGCATTCATCATGACACGATAGCACGGCATTCTCCAGAAGTTGTTTGAACTCCAAGTGAGTCCAAGACTGTGATACATAGTCATGTTAAACTGGTTCCGCTAAGAAGATCATCGCGGGAGATTAAACTACATCAACGATATTTAGCTTAATATCCTGATGGCAGGTATAAACATATAGGGTAGGTATGTAGCTATGTAGCGTAGGGACTTTGAAAATTGTAGTCATATTTATTGTGTCTATTCATGATTATTGTATATTGAAAAGGATCTAATACAATTCATTTCTAAAGGGGGAATCCACAAAAGTATTTCCGGCAATTTGCCGGAAATATATTAAATTTAAAATGATTTCCTATTAAGTTGTAATAATAATAATAATAATAAAGTTTATTTATACACTTGAATAATAGTAGCAATAATTCTCTAAAATGTAATCATGTTAACAAAAAAATTATAATAAAAGATGTTTTTTCAGTCTTTTTCGGAATATTGAGATAGATGGAGCACTTCGTATCGACAGAGGTAGCTTGTTCCATACCGAGGCAGCAGAAATCTTGAAGGACTTCTTAGTGATTTGTAATCGACATCGAGCCTCTTCAAGTTGCATGGGATAGCTTCTCGAGTATCCAGTTATTTTCATTGATAATAGCATTGATAAATAGGAAGGTACTCCAGAAATAATTACTTTTTTAATTAAACATAAAAATCTATAATTAATCCTGGAATATACCCCTAGCCATCTTAATTTATGTAAATAATAACTATTCGAAAATCTAAGAGAATATGGGATATTAAAAATAATTGTTATACATCTACGAATAATTCGTTTAATTTTTTGTAATATATATATTGGAGCTCAATTAAGATAATATTCCCATAATTTAATCTCGATAGAACCAAACTTTCAATAAGTCGAATAGTTGATTTTATTATAATAAATATTTACGAATGATATGTATATTATGTAAATGATAATTAGCTGATTTACATATATATGATACATGATCTGACTGCGATAAATTACATGACAATTTTATTCCAAGGAATTTAATTTTAGATGAAGGTGTAATTAAAAGATTATCAAATATAATATCAGGAAAAACAAAATTAGAAAGATAAATATTCAAGAGCATAGTTGTACTACTATTTATAAGTAAATTATTATTTAAGAGCCATTTACGAATATTATTTGCACATAACATTAATGTATCGTGATGACAAGATTCAGCATAAATTCGAATGTCATCTGCATATATATGATATTTCACATTTGGTGTTTGTTTTATTATATATTTAAAAGGAGAAATATAAATAGTAAAAAGTAGAGGACCTAATATGAATACCTATGGAACCCCGTATATGTAATGGGATACTCCTTTAAAGTTACTATACTTTCGGCAAGATTTTGTTTGAGAGTAATATTTTTCTATCATAATAGAGATTTTACGATGTGTAAGATAGGAATATAAACCAACATAAATTACCAAATTTATATGATTAATTAACTTCATTTAATTTTAAGATTATCAAATATCAATATATTTACTGTTATAATAAATAAATGTAATTACTAATATGAATATTTATTAAAATATAATCGTTATATATTATAACAATTATAAATAGTAGAGATATTACAAATTAATATTTAGATACATAATGCGGTAATAGTTTATATTCCATAAGGGTTATATTAATTAAGGCTGCAACGTGTCATCGATTAATTAAGTATCTAACCGTAATATTTATGCTAGTAGTTTCACTAGAATATCGACCTTAGATTGAGGTAAAACAAATTATTATTTTTTTTTTAAATGTCATAAATATAGCTTATTATGTATAATTATTGTAAATATAAAATAAATATTAGAAGAATAATGTTATCGATATATTAGCGTGGAGTTATATTATAATATAACTACTAGAAATGTAGTCACATATATACATTATAAACATATATTACCATACAATTAAAAATAAGTGTAGTCAAACTTTAAACCCGATTTACTCATAATATTTATTTTGAATCTTAGAAAGTTGTCACCCCTCTCAATAATTTCCAAAATTGATGAAATATTCACAATATCTTTATTATATTTATATACCCCTTTAAAACGTCGTCGGCCCGTCTAAATATTTTTTTTTTTAAATCTCGTTCTTTTTCAACATATGTTATCAAATGCAGTGATTTTGATATGCATTTTAAGACATAGACCACGTATTAGTTTACGTCGTAAGGGTGGAGTAGTATCGCGAATAATATAATTAATGCTTGACATTTTATTTGTTTAAAGAATTAAAAAAAAATAGAGGATAGTTGGAGAAATTTGACTTATTCGGGATTATGGAGATAATTTTATTTGCTATTTTAATTAATTTGCGAGGAGTATAGGATCAATGCTTTATTTTTATTATAGTTGATAGATTTTGAACGAAAGATAGTAGGTTTGTAGTTTTTTGTTGGTAGTAGGTAGTAGGTAATTATTATAATATACATTATAATTTATAATAGAGCTAATTATATTTAAATAAAATGATTTTTAAGAAATTTGTTCTCAAATTTTTGAACAATCTTCTTGAAGATATAAAGATATTGATAGAAACATGGAGAAGACGGGAGGTCATTACTTAATTAAATATAAAGTAATAATAATTATAAATGTAGATTATTCCGCAAGAAAATAATACATTTGATGAAAGGAGTGTGAGTTAGATAACTTTGTTTACATAGTATCTAAAGTATATTAACATTATTTACACCTTAGCTATTACATATTTAATTGTATACTTACATATAAACATAATTATATTATATAAATATAATATCATAGGATAGAGGATACTTGATATATAAAAATTATGCTATACAAAATAAATAATAATTAAAAAGTTCATAGGGTTATATAATTATTAATTTGATATAATTCAAATATATATTATATACAGTTTATATTTATCAATATTGGATTTATTCCTCAATGCATTATATCTTGGACTTCAATCTAATATTATATACGTTTTCCGGCTACATTCTAGTATAGCTTCATGCAAAAAACATTATATATATATATATATATATGTAGTGTAGGCTCGATTTCCTTATCTACTACTAATCAATTTACTTAGATATAAATTAATAAAGAAATACGCGTTTCATTCCTTTATTAGAATTCCCTTGTGGTAACCGTCAATATCAGGTTTTCGCATACGTCATCTCGCTATGACCGCTAACTCAAAAGTCAAGATCACCTTCGCACAATTCAAGACGTCACGCCCACAATATCTTAAGGGGCGTGCCAGATAAATAATAACAATAATACGGTTGGAGTCGGTACAGTTCCAGAAGCAGCTCATCAGTCGTCGTGGTCGCAGGGTGAATATCGGGATACGTGGTGGGGGGAATACGTGGTGAGAGATACATGGTGATTCTACGAGGTGGGGGATACATGATGATTCTCGTTATATAAACATTCGTAAACCCTGACAAATATTCTCGCGCTTATATTATATAATATTTATGTTATGTAACATTCATGCTCACAATCATACTGCTTTAATATCACACCGCGCCGCCAATCTAATATAATACTCTAAACTCATTTGAACACACACTCACACAAAGTACACTACATTACATATATATATATATATCTGTTAAACTTAATTATATCCCACACGTCATATTACATTGGACTGAATAAACTACATCTGCCGAAATTATCAATTAACGACCAATGTTTATATTTATTACTACAAATATTAGTTACGCTATCTCGACAATTGAGTCACACTAAATAATGTTTACCAATCTCCATATCTTTCATACTCTACCTTCTCAAATAGTGAGTGTATTTTAGATGATAGATTAAATACATTCTAGCCTCTCTACATCTAACTTTATTAACTGTTGAATGTGAAATTTCGAATGAAAATAATTAGAAGATAACTTGCTACTTATGTCATACAATGAGATATTAGTAGAGGAAATCGAACAAAATAAAAAAACTGGATTGGGACCATCGATGGAAAGTATTATATTACTTTAAGCTACTATACGGAGTAAAATATATATTTTAGCTAACATTTATTTTATTATATACTAACAATGTAGAATCAGGAATAGCTATACTTGATAAATAATAGATAGGCAAACAATAAAAAATTGAGCAATGTCATGTTGGACCAATATTATTTAAAGCTATTTGAAGCTTTCGAAATGAATATATTTACTATTTGAAACCTTCAAAATGAATAATTTTACTATTAAAAACTTAATTTATCAAAAATAATACTATTTTAAACCTTCGAAGTGTATATAATTACTATTTGAAAACTTCTAATGAGTGAAAAATCTTAAAATTTCCAACACTAGTACTGATACTATATTGATAATTAAAAACATTATTTATGATACTGATACTTTGATTTTTTGAATTGAACGATACTGATTCATGGAAATGAGGGTCCGGTTGCAACAATAATATATATATGTTAATAGAGTTAATGGTAGTATTTAACTACTATAGTATTAAAATAGTAGTACATATTTAATAAATAATATAATTATTGTTGTTGTAATTCATATAATACCATGACAAGGAATATTTATTAAAAATTTAGATATCTAGTAATATATTTTATTTAATACATTTAAATAGATTTAATAGATCTAATTTAGTAACTATAATGCAGATTAATGTTTTCATTGCCGATAGATATACTCTTTCATTTACTGATTATTAATATCAATATAAATATTAGAAATAACATATAATATTTTATATGATTTTTAAATATCATCTGAAATATAAATTATATTTCAAGTTCTTCCATACACGATTTTTTCCATTCTTATATTAAATTAATATCATATTATTAAGACAACTATAGTAGTCTATAGTATATAAATATGTAATAGTTCTCAAGTGATATTATTTTATTAAAACTATAAATTCTTAGTCAAGAATAATAGTATTGATCATTCAACTTTAAATATAGATTTATACAATAAATATAAACTTCATATGAGGGTATTATAACTCTAAAATAATTTATTGTTGTAATAATATAATAACATTTTATTATCTTTGACATATTTATTTGAGGTAAAATAAAAAATGAATAGTTAAAATAAATATTTACATTTAAAATAAATATTGGTGCGTACTTCATTTAATTAATATTGTCTAATCTACAAATGTTCTACATGTTACATTTCTATATATTATAAAACTAATTATACATTAGCATTTATAAAGTTTGTAATACATTATGTTTTAATTTATGTAATTTAAGATTGTGTTTTAATTTAGCACTATATGTGCAAATATCACATTTATGTGGATTCTCACTCGTATGAATTAGTTTATGTCTGTTAAGTTGTGCTGATGTTTTAGATTCATATTTGCATAGGTTACATTTAAATGGCATATCGCCTGTATGTGACATTTTATGTAATTTAAGATTAAATTTTATTCTAGCACTATATGTGCAAATATCACATTTATGAGGTTTCTCACCTGTATGTAATAGTTTATGTGTTTTAATAACTTTTAAATAATTACTTCTAAATTTACATATGTCACATTTGTGAACCTTCTTATCTGTATGTATTATTTTATGTGATTTAAGAGCCGATTTGGATTTACCAGCATATGTGCATATATTACAATGGTAAGGCTTCTCATCTGTATGTAATAGTTGATGTGTTTTAATAACTTTTAAATAATTACTTCTAAATTTACATATGTCACATTTGTGAACCTTCTTATCTGTATGTATTACTTTATGTGTATTCAGAGCTGATTTGGTTTTACCAGCATATGTGCATATATTACATTTGTAAGGCTTCTCATCTGTATGTTTTATCATATGTTGTTTAAGATGTTTTTTTAATTTACCTCTATAAGAGCACTTATTACATTTATAAGGCTTATTTGTATCGACAAATTCATCCTCATGCTCATTATCGTAGTGATTTCTCATAGAACTATTTAGTTTACACGTGTACGAACAATAATTACATACATATACAGATATATCATCAATGTTTTCATTCTTATGTTCGTGTCTACTATGAATCATCATATATTCTTCTGATGCAAATAATGAATAACATATAGGACATTGGACTCGGTCTAAATTCAAAGAATATTAATTAATTTAATATTGTGTTATAAGAATTTATCAAATAGGAGTTTTAATATATGTAACACTTTATAATTCATTATATTTATATAATATTTATTAAAATTATTAATTTTATAGAAATTGTTTAATATAATAATTATTTATTATATCTAATTGTACTAACATTCTTCTTCTTCCTGAAAATTCATAATTCTAATTTCTTAGATTATTTGTCTTTAACTTTCTAATAAATACAATGTATATTAATTATTATATCGAAGTAATTAAGTAATAATAACTATATATATATATATATATTATAAGAAAATAATATAAACTTTTATCAATCTACATTAAACATATAATAATATTTATTATAAATAATGTTATTTTTTATATAATTTTAATTAATAATTAAGTTTAATGAGAAGTAACATTCATTTAACAATGATTTTTGTTTATATGATTATTTTACATTTATGTAATATGAAAAATGGTTGTTTACTAGTGTTATACCCATACAAAAAATATGAAAATACACAAATAGAAATAGTATTCATAACAATTTAATATAACATAGTATATTACCCAATAAATATATATTACAATAATGACATCTAGATAAATAAATTACAATATATAAATCTGAATAAATATATATTAAAGAATTTTTTTAATATTATCATTATTTATTACATCTAATTGTACTAACAAACTTCTTCTTCCTGCGAATTCACAATTCTAATTTCTGAGATTATCTGTCTTTAATTTTCTGATAAATACAATGTATATTAATTAGTTTATCGAAGAAATGAAGTAATAATGACTATAATATATATATATATATATATATATATGTAATAATAATAATAATAATGGATAATAATATCAGAATTTACGTATGACTATGGTAAACGAAAAAGCGCTATACGTATCTACTCGTTTACCTGTTACCATTACCTAAAGGATAATTGTAAGGAGAAAAATATAGTACAAATAAAATAAAATAAAATATTCGCAAAGATTTAAAGTTCGTAAAATTAATATATATATATATATATATATATATATATATATATATATATATGTATACAAATGTATACACAAAATATATACAAAAATATATGTTAAGACAAAATTATAAATACAATTTAATTATTTAGTAATCTATTAGAATAATAACTTATAAAAATCAGAGATATTAAATTATTCAAATTATATCCAGAGTATACTCTATGTTACTCCATGTTTTCTATAGCAAACATTAATTGAAACTAATAAGTGTATATGGTATATCATCTTCAAGGATATGGGTTCCTCAGATCAAATGTCTTAGGGATCCTATTTGGGACAATAATACGAACACTGGCAATACTTTCCTCTCACTACAAGTATATCCCTTTCCCCGACAATCCCCGGAACGTACCTGGTACGTCATACCAACACCCATACTAATACAAAAACATCAGTTACTCATCAGTCACAACAAAAAATACAATTAAACTAGTTCAAATGTTACTATACATGTGTATTCCAATAGATATTCCAATACTTTTTATAATGGTAATTATTTTATTAAAAATATTAAACAAATGAGAATACTTTTTTTTAAAACTCCTCATAATGCCATTCATCATGTAAATAAAATTGGAGATAAGATAAATAAATAAAATAAAATCAAATAATTAAAACAAACTAATTATGTAATTAAACAAAACGTAAAAAAACGTTAAAAATTACAAAGCTATACAATTACAAATAAACCTAATATACAATACTACTCCTATACACATAATAAGTTAATTCAATTAGTATTAATTTTTCATAACTTTACACTTTATCAAAAAAAGTAAAGTATTGTTATTGTTACAATTTATATACCAAGACTGGAAATCAAAGAGTAAATAATATTTGGAACTATATAATATTTAAAAAAAAATAAAAATTCAAACTAAAAAATAAGAAGCAAGCTAAAAAGTAATTTTTCTTTTTGTAATCATTTTTTTTAACTAATTTTAAGATTATTTATATATACCTCAAGAAATATTTGTATTAAAAAATAAAATTTTAAAAATACATGATAATTTAAAGGTTTTAAAAACAGTTAAGATGTTTAAAAAACTAATATTTTATTTTGTTGTTTTTTTTATATATTAAATATAAAACATAATTTATATATTAAAAATTAAATTAACAATCTAAAAAGTATAAATAAAATTAAATAAAAATATAGAAACATATAATTAATAAAAATTAAAATACTACTGGAAAATAAATGTTATTATATAAATATATTCAAGTAATTTAAAATTGTATTATAATGTACATTATATAGTTTAAGTATCCTAATTTAATAATTATCATTAGTTAATATGTATCCTTAGTCAAATAGTTATCATTAGTTAAATATTTAAAATCATAAATGAATAACATTTTCAAAAATTTTAAAATACATGTATACATATTACTATTCGATATAGATGAATATACATTATGATATGCTCTATATATATTGTATATACTATATATTATATTTAATATACTATTTACACTATATTATGCACTGTATATACTATAGTATATACTATATTATATATATATTATACAATAATAAGTATATTCATTTATATATATGAAAAGCATACATTAAAATATCCGATTATTCTATCTGCATTGTGACAAGTACTCTATAGTACTGACATTATATTTTCAATATTCAAACATGACAACTATTTATATATCTCAAATATATTATCTTCAGAATCTGTCTTTTACCATCATTGTAAAAATGATTATTTCACCAATACAGGTTGTTATATTGCCATAATTTAAATAATAATTTAAATGGAGTAGTTATATTTATGGGCATATCCTATGAAAGATAATAATAAGGCTATTCATAGACTATTCACATAAAAGTTGAAAAGCTGTATTGCTTTTTAATGGTTAATTACTATTATATTTCTTAAGTTGGGATATTTATATTCACTACAATTGCCTGAAATATATAGCAATATATCAATTATACTTGATTCATTAATATACAATCACCATACTTGGAATATATGTTGAGACTTAAATGTTATATTGATATTTTGGAACGACAAGCAGGATATATACAATATCCATGCTTTCTCTATTTGTGAGATAGTCATCACTATGCTAATCATTGTATAATATCTTTTGTCTGTTAAATAGAATTTTTTTATTTATTTTAGCATTGTTCATACAAAGCTAAGTCACAATATATTATTAATACATGCATGTTATACATCAATTAATGATATCCTATTACACATTAAACTTAGATTAATGAATAATTTTGTTAATGAATTGAATACGGATTGGGCTCATGAGTCTACTCATTTACAACATACATTTTCAAATATATCATTGAAACTAAGTTAAGGATGTAATTTATAATGGATAAAATATAGGGAGTTAGTGAGCAATGCAACTTTTTATTTATGTATGAGAGAAATTGAAGTAAGAGCTATCATTAATGTCAATTATTAAACATTTTCTCGACAATCATAGATGTACAGAATATGTATATATTGCAGAATACTTGATTCTATGTTTTATAGATATCTGAGCTTGTATGTTATAATATATGTTATTATATAAATATATTCAAGTAATTTAAAATTGTATTATAATGTACATTATATAGTTTAAGTATCCTTATTTAATAATTATCATTAGTTAAATATGTATCCTTAGTCAAATAGTTATCATTAGTTAAATATTTAAAATCATATATACTCAGTATCAATATTAATTATGTAAAATATAAATAACACGTTAATTTATTCATAATTTTTAATTTTATAAGTTCATTAGTAACTAATGAATTAAGATTATTAATATATTTATGTTTACAAATAATATTAGGGTTATCAGCGAATAAAATAATTGAACATTTATTATAAAATAAATGCAATTCATTCATACATAATACAAACAGTATTGATCCTAGGACTAAACCATGAGGAATTTCATAATTAATATTTGTAATATCTGACTTATTATAAAAAATATACGGTTTTTGGTTTCCTTTTATTTAAATAACTACTAACAAAATCTAAAGTAGCAACTCTAAATCCCTAATTTATTTAATAAAATGTCAGATTAATCAGTTATGAAGAAATAAATGTATTCAATATTTCCAATTAAGTCATTCATTAACATATGACTGCCACGGTGTATCTATATTTAAAAAAAACTAAATTGTCATTTATGTATTATGTCATATTGGTCCATAAAAGATATCATTTTAATTTTTATAATCTTTTCAAATATCCTTGCATATTGAGATATCAATAATTTGTATTATTAGTTTTATCTCCATTTTAAATAATGGATTGAATTTAGAAATCTCGAGTATATTCGGAAATTTATCTATAGATATCGAAAGATTATATAGATAAATTCTTGAATAGGTGAAATTAAATATATTGTTTTTTTTCCATATTTATTTGAAATGATTCATTTGATTTTTTATTTTTTATAATTGCAGCCTATATTTATAATTTACATTTTATCAATAGGATGAAAGACAAAAGTATTATTATTAATAATTTAGATGTAAAGTTGTATATATTATTAATATTTCTATTATTATATATATTATCAGCTAATTTCTTGCCTATATTACAAAAATAATCATTAAATGAATTATTAATGGAAATTGTATATTAGAATTGTTATAAGGATTAAGTAATTTCTTTATAACTTTCAAATTATTTTTATAATCGTTATTAGCAATTTATTCTTCAACATATTTTTTTTTGTATA
Source organism: Osedax fenrisi (assembly GCA_964019155.1). Lineage (NCBI taxonomy): Eukaryota > Metazoa > Annelida > Polychaeta > Sabellida > Siboglinidae > Osedax > Osedax fenrisi. The sequence continues at coordinate 21,642,379 of OZ025246.1, forward strand.
TCTAATGATTTTAGTTATTATATTTTTGTACTTTATATATCTATTTTTTATATCCGTCAAACTTTTTATCTTTAAATTTTGTTATAAAGAATATTTTTTATTGATATACATTTTTGTATGCTAAAAGACATCCATGGTTTATTTTTAATTTAGTTATCAGGTATTTTTGTTAATGTACACGGATAACAATTAGTACCGGAGGTGATAAGCTGGAATTGTAAAAGTTAGGGGTTAATCTAACTACGATAGAAGTAATTAAAGAGAGTTTGCAAGAACGTTATCTGATGATTATAAATAAAAGTGAGATTATTTATGAGTTGATCGGTACTAATCATGAGCAGAATGAGACTTCTATGGAGTTTTCAGATACATTTTTAAAATTAGCTAGAGAATTAAAATAAGTAGAAAATCAGTGGGAGGAGATTGTTTTAGAGAGTCTTAGGAGAAACTTAATTGATATCAGATTAAGCTGGGTATATGTAGTTTGGGGAAGGCTATTTCTTTTAAGGAGTTGAGAAAATGTATTGTTAGTTTGGAGGAAGTATCGAAGACGGATACATATAAGAGTTATGGTGTTAAGGTAGATAGTAGTCACTAAATTGACAGAATGGTCAGATTATAATCTATAATTATAGATAGAAATGTATCATTAAGGTCGTGTAGTCTAAGAACAAATTATGGTAGAGATCATGTAGATAACTATGTAAGAGAGATTCGATGCTATCGATTTAATATATTAGGTCATATAAGTAGTACTTGTAGAGTAGATATAAAAGAGAAAAAATCGATAAGTGGTTCCCAGGGATTGTAGATAACCATCGGTAGATTGGTGAGTATGTTAGGAAAGTAGGATATATAGAGGATAGTAAGATAGAATGTTTGATTGATACGAGTAATCAAGTATCTATCATCCATTTAGTTTCTTAAATAAAATATAAAAATGGGGAAACCTAAAAACGACAAATTGTGAAAATGTAAAGGATTCAGACGAATAAAAGATAATGGCAGTTAGGAAATGGCCGAGTCCAGATACGGTATAGGAATTAAGATATTGAATGGGTTTTGTAGCGTATACGCCAGTATACTATAGTAAATGCATGACAGATTTCAAAACTATGACAAGTCCATTACAAAAGTTTAAAGTAGATGTGATTAATTAAATGGGGTACCGATCTTATATGATAGATATACCCTATAGGTTAGAGTACAGAACAAATATAAAACATAGTAAGTGAATTATATAATTTAAAATGTTATATATGTACATTTTAAAAATTAGAAGGGATATATGTAGCAGACTAACGTCTTCTATATTTTTAATATAGTTATTTTTATGTATATATTATATATTTTTGATTAGTTATTTTGTTTTTGTGTATTATGTAATAATTATAAAGTATAAATGTTGATTTCGTATATATTGATTTTTGTGTATTTTTAGTTAATGTTATTTAGTTTATTATATATTTTTAGTTAGTTATTTTTTAGTTATATGTTATGTAATAATTATAAAAGTATAAATGTTGATTTCGTATATATTGATTTTTGTGTTTTTTTATTTTAATGTTATTTAGTTTATTTTAATATAATTGGTTGGACCAATGAACTGTCATGTTGCAGTAATATAATCTGAATTATATTAGATTATATTAACACATAAATACACATATATAGAACTATTAAAACATTTAGCTTGTTGAGTCTTAGTTAATTTTCTCTTTGCCCAATCAACGATGATAAATCTTCCTGAATTATATTTTGATAGGTGTGGCAAAGATTTTCCGAAGGAAAGATATACCACTCTCTATCTCTACGTGAAATCGTTTTTTAACCGTAATACCTACGGAAAGATGGCGCTCCTAGTCATGATTCATATTTGATCATCACTTTTAATTTTAAATAATTATTGTGAATTATAATTATAATATAATTATCTAGCTTATATTAATGTATATACTTACAATTTGTATTATTCACCGTTAATATTTATTAAATAAATTAATTTATATTTATATATATATATATATATATTTAATATAATATTATAATTAAAATATGTGTATACTATATATACAACTATAAAATTGATTTTCATAAATTTTATGTATATCAAAATGCGTACTGATTTTAAATATTCTAAAACAATTTATGAATTATTAAATTAATTATTAATTGAATATCATGATAATGTTATATATATTTATAATATATGTAATATATAAGTATATATTATTATAATAATTATATTACATGCCATATTTTACATTATAATTTGTATTTGCATTAAAAGATACAAATAATTTAAAATAAAAATATTTTATGGAATATAATATATTTAATATATAATTATTATATAATAATATAATATTATATAATTAGTTGAACCCTTGATATATTATCTGTAGTTATTAACTAAGTATGTACATATGTTTTACAAGTCTTAAATATTTGTACTGAGTTTACAAAAATATAACTGTTATATACAACCACCACAACTTATCATATTTTAAATTCGCCATATTTTATACATACCCATCTTTCAAAATTATTTTTAAATAGGCAAATTCAATATTATGAATAGTTTCTATTTGTTTTATTATAATAATTATATTTTTATATTTAGTAAAATACTATTGATATATATATATATATATATATATATTATAGTGCATTTCGTAAAGGTCATTCAACTGAGACTGCCCTCCTTCAAATCTTAAATAATATATATACCAAAGTTTCTCCCTCACTATGTTGTCAAATGGTTCTACTTGATCTATCTTGTGCATTTGACTCTCTTCGCCATGATATTCTTATCTCAAGACTTGAGATGATTGGAATTAATGGTAGTGCCCTCAAATGGTTTAAATCTTACATCCTGAATAGATCATCCTCTGTTAAATTCTGTGATTTCTTTTCTGATCCCCGTCCCTTACTCTATGGTGTCCCACAAGGTTCTGTCCTAGGCCCACTTCTATTCTCCATATATATAGCACCTATACGGTCTATTATATCCAAATTCCCTAACGTTTTCTATCATATATATGCTGATGATATCCAACTCTACTCATTCCTCTCTGTTTCTACTCCAGATAATTCTCAACTAATTGCGTGTGCCTCCTCTATTAAATACTGGCTTCTCTCCAATAACCTTTTACTAAATACTTCAAAAACTGCCATCCTCAATATACCTACGAACTCCCCATCATTCCCTTCTTTTTATCTTGACAAAATTCTTATTTCACCTTCCAATTCAGTCCTCAATCTTGGTGTTATTTTCGACTCTGATCTATCTTTCTCTAGCCATATTTCTAAAATTTCGAAAGCAGCTAATTATCATTTATTTTGAATCAAATGTATCCGTAAACATATTACTCGTCCCCTATGTGCTGTCCTTATTAATTCACTTGTAATTTCTCGTATTGATTATTGTTCTTCTTTATTATATATCCTTCCTGCTTCTTCAATTGCCCCATTAAATAGAATCATTAGATCATCTATACTATAAGAGCGAAAATGTCTGTCTGTGTGTCTGTGTGTGTGTGTGTGTAAGTATTAGGATCTCGCGAACGCGAGATCCGTTTTCCGTAAGGAAAACCTCAGGTGATAAAGTGGGGCAGCGGGGTTTTAATAGATGATTTACTTTTTTGAATATGTATTCGCGCGATACCAATAATCGTTAAATAGTGTCATTTTTTAGTCGATTTACGTAATCGAAAAATTTAAATTCGAAGCAAATTTTTAATAACAAACTTTATCGTGAATAATTTGATGGTAAATAATTTCGTAAAAATGAGTTTCTTTAATTTCGAATACATTACGTAGATTTACGAAATGGTACTTCCGGTGTGAATATTTAAATAACAACTGTTGCATCGGAATTTTTTACCCGTATTATTGAGGTGAAATTCAAGAATATGTGAAATCGAGTTAATATTAATTATTTCCTATCTACGCCATGTAAAAATAAATTATTAAACATAGGTGATACGATACGTTGATGTAAAAAATCAAAATCTACAATAATTATTCGATTTCACTAATTTTAACTTTATTAATTATATAATTAAAATAGAATATAATTTTATGAATTGGGACTTCTTATATTTAATATTCTTAGAGCTACGGCCGAAAAAGTGAAAAATACAGGATTTTAGAGTAGTCTATTTGACCGACTTCCGGTCATATTTTCATATAAATTATGGATTCATCAGATTAGAAGTACGAAAATACATGTAATAAAATCAGAAAAATCATGAAAATATGAATAATAGGGTTTCCATCTCTGTTTTATTATTTCGCCAAATGTCATCATATATATGGTCAAAGAAAAAATATAGATTTATAAAAAAATATTTTTTATAAAATCTATTATATAATTATATATGCAATACATACCGAGTGAGCATATACAATCATATATATATATATATATATATATATATATATATATATATATATATATATATATATATATATATATATATATATATATATATATATATATATATATATATATATGTATGTGGTCATTGATATTTTTAGTTATAGTTATTTTCACAGTTGTGATTAGGTTGGGTTAAGTTTTAATTTGTGTAGGTTTTTTTTAGCTGCATTACTTCCCGAGTGAGCCTATAAAAGTATATTTATTTATATTGTTATTTTCACAGTTGTGGTAAGGTTGGGTTAAGTTTAAATTTTTGGAGGTTTTTTTTATCTGCATTACTTCCAGAGTTTGCCTATACAAGTAGCTTTTCACGGTTGTGGTTAGGTTGGGTTAAGTTTTAATTTTGGTAGGTTTTTTTAGCTGCATTACTTCCCGAGTGAGCCTATAAAAGTATATTTTCAATGTTGTGGTTAGGTTGGGTTAAGTTTTAATTTTGGAGGTTTTTTTTAGCTGCATTACTTCTCAAGTGAGCCTATAAAGCATATTTATTTATATTGTTATTTTTACAGTTGTGGTTAGGTTGGGTTGATTTTAAATTGTTGGAGGTTTTTTTTAGCTGCATTACTTCTCGAGTGAGCCTATAAAAGTATATTGTCACGGTTGTTGTTAGGTTGGGTTAAGTTTTAATTTGTGTAGGTTTTTTTTAGCTTCATTACTTCCCGAGTGAACCTATTAAAGCATATTTATTTATATTGTTATTTTCACAGTTGTGGTTAGGTTGGGTTAAGTTTTAATTTTTGGATGTTTTTTTAGCTGCATTACTTCCCGAATGAGCTTATAAAAGTATATTTTCACTGTTGTGGTTATGTTGGGCTAAGTTTTAATTTGTGGAGGTTTTTTTAGCTGCATTACTTCCCGAGTGAGCATATAAAAGTATATTTTCACTGTTGTGGTTAGGTTGGGTTAAGTTTAATTTTTGGAGGTTTTTTTAGCTGCATTACTTCCCGAGTGAGCTTATAAAAGTATATTTTCACTGTTGTGGTTAGGTTGGGTTAAGTTTAAATTTGTGGAAATTTTTTTAGCTGCATTACTTCCCGAATGAGCTTATAAAAGTATATTTTCACTGTTGTGGTTATGTTGGGCTAAGTTTTAATTTGTGGAGGTTTTTTTAGCTGCATTACTTCCCGAGTGAGCATATAAAAGTATATTTTCACTGTTGTGGTTAGGTTGGGTTAAGTTTTAATTGTGTGAGGTTTTTTTTTAGCTGCATTACTTCCCATGTGAGCCTATACAATTATATTTTCACTGTTGGGGTTAGGTTGGGTTAAGTTTTAATTTGTGGAGGTTTTTTTTAGCTGCATTACTTCTCGAGTGAACCTATACAAGTATATTGTCACGGTTGTGGTTAGGTTGGGTTAAGTTTTAATTTGTGGAGGTTTTTTTAGCTGCATTACTTCCCGAGTGAGCTTATAAAAGTATATTTTCACTGTTGTGGTTATGTTGGGCTAAGTTTTAATTTGTGGAGGTTTTTTTAGCTGCATTGCTTCCCGAGTGAGCATATAAAAGTATATTTTCACTGTTGTGGTTAGGTTGGGTTAAGTTTTAATTTGTGGAGGATTTTTTTAGCTGCATTACTTCCCGAGTGAGCTTATAAAAGTATATTTTCACTGTTGTGGTTAGGTTGGGTTAAGTTTTAAGTTGTGTAGGTTTTTTTAGCTGCATTACTTCCCGAATGAGCCTATAAGAGCATATTTATTAATATTGTTATTTTCACAGTTGTGGTTAGGTTGGGTTAAGTTTTAATTTGTGTAGGTTTTTTTTAGCTACATTACTACCCGATTGAACCTATATAAACATATTTATTTATATAGTTATATTCACAGTTGTGGTTATATTGGATTAAGTTTTAATATTGGTGGTTTTTTTTAGCTGCATCACTTCCCGAGTGAACCTATATATGTATATTTTAACTATTGTGGTTATGTTGGCTTAAGTTTTAATTTACCTTTAATTTTCACAGTTGTGGTTAGGTTGGGTTAAGTTTTAATTTGTGGAGGTTTTTTTTAGCTGCATTACTTCCAGAGTTTGCCTATAAAAGTAGCTTTATTTATATAGTTATATTCACAGTTGTGGTTAGATTGGATTAAGTTTTAATATTGGTGATTTTTTTAGCTGCATCACTTCCCGAGTACATTACATCACCTCCCGAGTACATTACATCACTAAGTGAACGTTACGCGCGATCACGGGCGAAGCCGGGCCCCGACCGCCTAGTCTATACTATATTAGCGAAAATGTCTGTCTGTGTGTCTGTGTGTGTGTGTGTGTAAGTATTAGGATCTCGCTAACGCGAGATCCGTTTTCCGTAAGGAAAACCTCAGGTGATAAAGTGGGGCAGCGGGGTTTTAATAGATGATTTACTTTTTTGAATATGTATTCGCGCGATACCAAATATCGTTAAATAGTGTCATTTTTTAGTCGATTTACGTAATCGAAAAATTTAAATTCGAAGCAAATTTTTAATAACAAACTTTATCGTGAATAATTTGATGGTAAATAATTTCGTAAAAATGAGTTTCTTTAATTTCGAATACATTACGTAGATTTACGAAATCGTACTTCCGGTGTGAATATTTAAATAACAACTGTTGCATCGGAATTTTTTACCCGTATTATTTAGAAAAAGTTCATGAATTAGTAAAATCGCGTTAATATTCGAATACGTCATGTATTAATAGTACCTATATACGTAATTGAATAATCATATTTTTCTTCTTATTAAATATAAGTGTAGCGTATGTATATAATACATGTATATATATATATATATATATATATATATATATATATATATATGTTTATATATGCCACATTACTATGTATATTGTATTACTACACCCATATAAAGTATTGTAAAAATGTAATTAGCAATAAATTATATATATATATATACTAAATAAATTATATATAGATATATATATATATATATATATATTTATATATACTCAATATATTATATATATATATATATATATATATATATATATATATATATATATATATATATATATATGTATGAGTGTATATATTCCACATAACTATGTATATTTTATTAACATACCAATAATATGTATCATAAATTTAATTACCAATCAATTAATTAATAATTATTAAAGTTAATTAACTAATATATAGTGTACATTTATTAGCGTAAATTAATAAATAGGAGTATATATATAGTATAGATATATATACATATATATATATATATAATATATTATATATGTGATTGTGTATATCGTGGAAATATATTAACATAGTATATTACTATTATATATATATATATATATATATATATATATATATATATATATATATATATATATATATGTGTGTGTGTGTATATATATCACATGACTATGTATATTTTATTAACACACCCATATACAGTATCATAAAATTTAATTACCAATAAATTATATATCTATCTATATATATATATATATATATATATATATATATATATATATATATATATATATATATATATATGTATATTCCACTATGTATATTTTATTAACACAACCATATATAGTATCATAAATTTAATTACCAATAAATTAATTAATAATGATTAAAGTTAAATAACCAATGTATAGTATACATTTATTAGCGTAAATTAATAAATAGGAGTATATATATAATATATTGTATATGTGATTGTGTATATCGCGTAAATATATTAACATAGTATATTACTATTATATATATATATATAATTATTTTAGATATTAAATATTTACTATTATTACCTATTAATTATTTTAGATATTAAATATTTACTATTATTACCTAAATCTTAATTATTTGTGATTGGCTAATTTATAAATATTCATTTGTGATTGGTCAATTTTTTTATTTACTATTATTTCTGTAGCATTACATTTATTTATAGCATTCATTTATTAAAACCTATTGTGTTCAAACGTACATTTTGAATAATTCTTTACATCGAATATATTAATATATTTCGTAACAAATATATTGTTTCTTTAATATTAAACTAATATACATACATGCGTATACCATATGCCGAAAAGAAAATCGAATTTATCAAAAACAAGTAAGAAAGTAAGATTTAATAATGTAAGAATAAGTCAACAAGATATAGAAGAAACAGATGCCAGAAAGAAATTAAATAGGATATGCACGGCTAATGCAAGGGAGCATGAAAATCCAGCAGATAAATATAATAGGAATGCAAATAATCGCGCATCGACATCGACCTGCCGAGTAAATGAAACGACAGAACAAACAACTATAAGAAACATTGCAAATAACATATCTACATCATTTCACAGGGAAAATGAATCGCAAGAAGAAACATCTACAAGAAATAGCAATAACAAAGATTGTACCAACAGGAGCAGAGCATCCGAGAGCGATATCGAAAATGCTACAAGAAAATCCAATGACCAAGTTAGTACTCGCATGAGCAGAGCATCCGAGAGTGAAAGCGAGACAGCTACTAGAAATGTCAATAATAGAGATTGTACTCGAATGAGCAGAGCATCCGAGAGTGATATCGAAAATGCTACAAGAAAATCTAATGACCAAGTCAGTACTCGCATGAGCAGAGCATCCGAGAGTGATAGCGAGACAGCCATTCGTAGGGGAAATGATGCTACGCATAGGGCTTTGCTAAGATCAATAGAAACAGATGAAGATAGATCTGAACGATTAAATGCATGGCGATCGGACATAATTATATGGAGAAATGCCGCATTTAATTATGACCCGTTAGCGAAATATGCAGAAGATACGCAAATTAAAGTTGGGGATATGAATGTAATTTGCGTATATTGTAACGCAAAAAAATACAAAAATGAAGCACCGGGATTATGCTGTTCAAATGGAAAAGTTGAACTACCCTTGATAGAAGATGCGCCGGAACCATTAAAATCGTTATTATATTCTAATTCATTACAATCTAAAATATTCTTAAATAATATTAGAAATTATAACTCTGCGTTTCAAATGACATCATTTGGAGCACATAAAATATTACCCATTCAAGGATATAATACTCACTTTAAAATACAAGGTCAGGTTTACCATCTCTTAGGTCCGTTGAATGTACAGGAAAATAAAACTCCGAAATATCTTCAAATGTATTTCATGGGAGATACAGAAGATGAAACGAAAAGAAGAATCGATCATCTATCTTCAGGAAAATTAGATACATCTATTGTATTAAATCTACAACATATGCTGCATAATCATAATAATTTAATCCAGACTTTTAAGTTTGCCCAACAACAGGTTAAAGAAAACTACAAAGTTGTTATAAATGCTGAGAAAAGACCAACCGGAGAACACGAACGAAGATTCAATGAACCGACTAATGACGACGTCGCAGTTTTAGTGGTTGGTGAACAATGTTGTAATCGTGATATTATTTTACAGCACAAAGAGGAAGGCATGCAAAGGATAAATGAATTACACAGATCATACGATGCTCTTCAATATCCATTGATTTTCTGGAAAGGACAAGACGGGTATAATATTCTACTAAAACACAGGGACAACATTACCAAGTTAACGTCAAGAGAAATGTATTGTTATTATATTATGATCAGAATTAATTCCATAAATTATATTCATCAATTTAGGGAATTACTTAATCAATTTATTGTTGATATGTACGTGAAAATTGAAACTGAAAGATTGTTATATATAAGATTAAATCAAAGGAAGTTAAGAGTTGAAAACTACGATCATCTAAAAGACGCGATTCAAAACGACGGAAATTTGGAAGAAATGGGTAAGTTAATCATATTACCTTCATCATTTACAGGCAGTCCTCGGTATATGCAACAACGAACACAAGATGCGATGGTTTATGTACGGAAATTCGGAACACCGGATTTATTCATCACATTCACTTGCAATCCTAAATGGATCGAAATCACGAAAGAATTGGAAAATAATCAGAAGACTACGCATAGACACGATATTATTGCAAGAATATTCCAGCAAAAGTTAGTTAAATTAATGCATTTATTTAATAAAGCGCAGGTATTTGGAGAAGTACGATGCTTTATGTACACCGTGGAATGGCAGAAAAGAGGTTTACCCCACGCACATATTTTGATATGGTTAGTGAACAAAATTCATGCTTCGAAAATTGATGAATTTATTTCTGCTGAAATTCCAAATGAATCACTGGATAAAGAATTATATGATGTAGTAACTACTCAAATGATTCATGGTCCATGCGGTATTATTAATAATAACTCACCATGTATGAAAGATAGTAGGTGTACTAAGAGATTTCCGAAAGATTTCTCAAGGTTTACTCAGGCTGGAGAGGATGGATATCCTAAATGCAGACGTCGAAGATTAGAAGATGGAGGAGAAGAATTTACTATCAAAAGAAACAACATGCAAGTTATTATTGATAATAGATGGGTTGTTCCATATTGCCCATTATTATCTAAAATATTTAAAGCTCATATTAATGTAGAATTTTGTAATTCAGTTAAAAGTATTAAATATATATGTAAATATATTAATAAGGGTTCCGACATGTCGATGGTAGCGTTAGAAGGAGAAAACGGAGGTAAAGACGAAATTTCGGATTACCAATTAGGAAGATACGTAGGATCTAACGAGGCATTTTGGAGACTAATGCAATTTCCAATACATAAAAGATTTCCTGCAATTATACATTTGGCTGTACATTTAGAAAATGGGCAAAGGGTGTATTTTAATAGTAATACTATTTTAAATAGAATTAATAATCCTAATGAAACTACGTTAACGGCATTTTTTAAATTGTGTAGAGAGGACGAATTCGCGAGTACGTTATTATATGAAGAAGTAGCTTCATATTATACATGGAATTCGCATACATGGAAAAAGAGAAAGCAAGGTACAAGGGTTGATGGTTATGGTGACATCAGGAAAGGTAAAGAGTTTGGTAGAGTATATACGGTACACTTTTCTAATGCTGAATGTTTTTATATGCGGCTATTATTATTTCATATTAAAGGACCTACTTCATTCGACCACTTAAGAACTGTTAACGATATAATATGCGGAACATTTAGAGAAGCCTGTATTATACATGGTCTACTAGAAAATGATAACCAATGGGATAATACGATTAATGATGCTGTTCTATTAAAGTCTCCAACAAAATTAAGAAATCTATTTGCTATAATGATTACTATGTGTAATGTGTCTAATCCCCTTAGGATATGGAATAAATATAAAGAAGATTTCACTGAAGATTATTTATTTAAAGCTAAACATATTAATCCCTCTGCTATTTACAGTGATACTCTATTTAATTTAGCTCTAATATATATCGAAGATAAACTACAAGAACTCGGGGGAAGACAGTTAGTACATTATGGATTACCTGCAACGATAAGAGATGATATGTCACCACTCAGTAACGATGTTATTAGAGAAACATCATATAATATGGAAGAATTAAATATGTTTATTAATGAAAATGAAAATAGATTAACTGATGAACAAAAAGAAATTTATTTATTAATATTAAAGAGTATTAATGAAAAAAAAGAAAATATATATTTTCTTAATGCAGCAGGTGGTACAGGTAAAACATATTTAATTGATTTATTATTATCAAAAGTACGCTCCATGAAGAATATTGCTATAGCAGTAGCATCTTCTGGAATTGCTTCGACTCTACTGCAATCCGGAAGAACTGTACATTCAACGTTTAAATTGCCTCTTGATTTATCTGACACAGAGAATACAACATGTAATATATCTAGGAATAGTGGTGCAGCCCATCTATTAAGAAAATGTTCATTCATAGTATGGGATGAATGCACCATGTCTCATAAAGGAGGAATTCAGGCTGTAGATAGATTACTGAAAGATATTAGAAATAATGATTTATTAATGGGAGGTATAACTGTATTATTTTCAGGGGATTTCCGTCAGATATTACCTATTATTCCTAATGGTACAAAAATAGATGAACTTAATGCCTGTTTAAAATATTCGTATTTATGGAATAAAATTATTAAATTGTCGTTAACTAGAAATATGAGATTATCACTAAATGAAGATTCGGATGCTTCAGAATTTGCAAATAATTTAATCATGCTCGGAGATGGAAATATTAATGTAAATTCAATAGATAACTCAATTAAATTACCGGTTGGAAAAATGGTTAGTAATTCTATAGAATTAAAAAATAATGTTTATCCAGATTTCCAGGTAAATTATGAAAATAAAGAATGGCTCTCTGAAAGATGTATTCTGGCACCAATTAATGAAGTTGTTTACAAAATTAATGAACAATTATTAAATGAAATTCCGGAGGAAATTAAAAATTATAAATCTATTGATAATTTAGCTAATCAAGAAGATAATATTAATTACTCGACGGAATTTTTAAATTCATTGCAACCTTCCGGATTTCCTCCTCACAATTTAAAATTAAAGCGAGGTGCTTCGATTATCCTATTAAGAAATATTGAACCTCCTAGGTTATGCAATGGTACCAGGTTAGTAATAAAATATATGTATACAAATGTGATTGAAGCTATTATTATTACCGGTACATTTAAAGGACAAGAGGTTTTCATACCTAAGATTCCAATGACGACTTCAAATTATCAATTTGAATTTAGAAGACTTCAATTTCCAGTTAGATTAAGTTTTTCGATGACCATCAACAAATCACAGGGTCAGACATTAAAAGTTGTGGGATTGGACTTATCTACTAGCTGTTTTTCGCATGGTCAATTATATGTGGGATGTTCGAGAGTAACAAATGGAGATAATCTGTATATATTATCTGAAGGAGGAAGAACGAAAAATGTCGTATATAAAGAAGCCCTGCGTAAATAAAGTTAGTATATACACTATATAACACATCATTACTCTTTACGCAGGGTCCTTCATATGTACGTTGCCTTGACGTGGCATGAAGGCTTTAAACTAAATACGTACGAATTTGTTTTGAATTATTAAATAAAATCTAAGGTTAGTACATCTATATAATTCTATCATATTTATTTATATTAAAAATGTCTACTCTATCATTACATTATTATTTAATTATATAATTAATATTTACAACTTATTTTTCAGGGTCCTTCATATGTACGTTGCCTTGACGTGGCATGAGGGCTTTAATCTAAATACGTACGAAAAAAATAAATATTGAAGATAGGTAATACAATTGATGTGTTCAATTTTTGTGGTTAGATTTCGTTAAGTTTTAATATTGGTCGTTTTTTAGCTGTATTACTTCCCGAGTGAGCCTATACAAGTATATTTATTTATATTGTTATTTTCACAGTTGTGGTTAGGTTGGGTTAAGTTTTAATTTGTATAGGTTTTTTTAGCTGCATTACTTCCCGAGTAAGCATATAAAAGTATATTTTCACTATTATGGTTAGGTTGGGTTAAGTTTTAATTATGGAGGTTTTTTTTAGCTGCATTATTTCCCATGTGAGCCTATAAAATTATATTTTCACAGTTGGGGTTAGGTTGGGTTAAGTTTTAATTTGTGGATGTTTTTTTTAGTTGCATTACTTCCCATATGAGCCTATAAAAGGATATTTGCACAGTTGTGGTTAGATTGGATTAAGTTTTAATATTGGTGGTTTTTTTTAGCTGAATCACTTCCCGAGTACATTACATCACCTCCCGAGTACATTACATCAACAAGTGAACGTTACGCGCGAACACGGGCGAAGCCGGGCCCCGACCGCCTAGTCTATACTATATTAGCGAAAATGTCTGTGTGTCTGTGTGTGTGTGTGTGTAAGTATTAGGATCTCGCGAACGCGAGATCCGTTTTCCGTAAGGAAAACCACAGGTGATAAAGTGGGGCAGCGGGGTTTTAATAGATGATTTACTTTTTTGAATATGTATTCGCGCGATACCAATAATCGTTAAATAGTGTCATTTTTTAGTCGATTTACGTAATCGAAAAATTTAAATTCGACGCAAATTTTTAATAACAAACTTTATCGTGGATAATTTTATCGTAAATAATTTCATAAAAATTAGTTTCTTTAATTTAGAATACATTACGTAGATTTACGAAATGGTACTTCCGGTTTGAATATTTAAATAACATTTGTTGCATCGGAATTTATTTACCAGTATTATTGAGAAAAGTTCACGAACGGGTAAAATCGAGTTAATATTAATTATTTTCTATCTACGCAATGTACAAATAAATTATTAAACATAGGTGATACGATACGGTTATGTAAAAAATCAAAATCTACAATAATTATTTGATTTCAATAATTTTAACTTTATTAAATATATAATTAAAATAGAATATACTTTGATAAATTGTGACTTCTTATGTTTAATATACTTCGAGCTACGGCTGAAATAGTGAAAAATACATGATTTTAGAGTAGTCTATTTGACCGACTTCCGGTAATATTTTCGTATAAATTATGGATTCATCAGATTAGGAGTACGAAAATACATGTAATAAAATGAGAAAAATCATGAAAATATGAATAATAGGGTTTCAATCTCTGTTTTATTATTTCGTCAAATGTCATCATATATGGTCAAAGAAAAAAATATAGATTTATAAAATTTGTTTTTTTCTAAAATCTATTCTATAATTATATATGAATTACATACCGAGTGAAGCTTTAAAAGTATAGTGATATGTGTGTGTTTGTGGTCATTTATATTATGAGTGTTAGTTATTTTCATTGTTGTTGTTAGATTTGATTAAGTTTTAATATTGGTGTTTTTTTTAGCTGCATCACTTCCCGAGTGAGCCTATAAAAGTATTATTATATTTGTGTGTGATATTTTGAGTATTAGTTATTTTCACAGTTTTGGTTAGGTTAAGTTAAGTTTTAATTTGGATAGGTTTTTTTAGCAACATTACTTACTGAGTGAGTCTATACAAGCATATGTATTTATATTGTTATTTTCACAGTTGTGGTTAGGTTGGGTTAAGTTTTAATTTGTGTATGTTTTTTTAGCTGCATTACTTCCCGAGTGAGCCTATATAATTATATTTGCACAGTTGTGGTTAGGTTGGGTTAAGTTTTAATTTGTGTAGGTTTTTTTTAGCTGCATTACTTACCGAGTGAGCCTATAAAAGCATATTGATATATTTGTTTGTGTGGTCATTGATATTTGGAGTATTAGTTATTTTCACAGTTGTGGTTAGGTTAGGTTAAGATTTAATTTGTGTAGGTTTTTTTTAGCTTCATTACTTCCCATGTGAGCCTATAAAATTATATTTTCACAGTTGTGGTTAGGTTGGGTTACGTTTTAATTTATGGAGGTTTTTTTTAGCTGCATTACTTCCCATGTGAGCCTATAAAATTATATTTTCACTGTTGGGGTTAGGTTGGGTTAAGTTTTCATTTGTGGAGGTTTTTTTTTAGCTGCATTACTTTCCGAGTGAGCCTATACAAGGATATTTTCACAGTTGTGGTTAGGTTGGGTTAAGTTTTAATTTGTGTAGGTTTTTTTTAGCTGCATTACTTCCCGAGTGAGCCTATAAAAGCATATTTATTTATATAAAAATCATGAAAATATGAATAATAGGGTTTCCATTTCTGTTTTAATATTTCGCCAAATGTCATCATATATATGGTCAAAGAAAAAAAATATAGATTTATAAAAAAATATTTTTTCTAAAATCTATTCTAAAATCTATTCACAGTTGTGGTTAGGGTGGGTTAAGTTTAAATTTGTGGAGGTTTTTTTAGCTGAATTACTTCTCGAGTGAGCCTATAAAAGTATATTGCCACGGTTGTGGTTAGGTTGGGTTAATTTTTAATTTGTGGAGGATTTTTTTAGCTGCATTACACTCCAAGTGATCCTATAAAAGTATATTGTCACGGTTGTGTTTAGGTTAGGTTAAGTTTTAATTTGTGTAGGTTTTTTTTAGCTACATTACTTCCCGATAGAGACTAAGTATATTTGCACTGTTGTGGTTAGTTTTGGTTAAGTTTTAATTTGTGTAGGTTTTTTTTAGCTGCATTACTTCCCGAGTGAACCTATAAAAGCATATTTATTTATATTGTTATTTTCACAGTTGTGGTTAGGTTGGGTTAAGTTTTAATTTTTGTAGGTTTTTTTAGCTGCATTACTTCCCCAATGAGCCTATACAAGTATATTTTCACTGTTGTGGTTAGGTTGGGTTAAGTTTTAATTTTGGTAGGTTTTTTTTAGCTGCATTACTTCCCGAGTGAACCTATAAAAGCATATTTATTTATATTGTTATTTTCATAGTTGTGGTTAGGTTGGGTTAATTTTTAATTTTGGTAGTTTTTTTTTAGCTGCATTACTTCCCGAGTGAACCTATAAAAGCATATTTATTTATATTGTTATTTTCACAGTTGTGGTTAGGTTGGGTTAAGTTTTAATTTGTGTAGGTTTTTTTAGCTGCATTACTTCCCGAGTGAACCTATAAAAGCATATTTATTTATATTGTTATTTTCACAGTTGTGGTTAGGTTGGGTTAAGTTTTAATTTGTGTAGGTTTTTTTTAGCTGCATTACTTCCCGAGTGAACCTATAAAAGCATATTCATTTATATTGTTATTTTCACAGTTGTGGTTAGATTGGATTAAGTTTTAATATTGGTGGTTTTTTTTAGCTACATTACTTCCCGAGTGAGCCTATAAAAGCATTTTTATTTATATAGTTATTTTCATAGTTGTGGTTAGATTGGATTAAGTTTTAATATTGGTGGTTTTTTTTAGCTGCATCACTTCCCGATTGAGCCTATAAAAGCACATTTATTTATATAGTTATTTTCATAGTTGTGGTTAGATTGGATTAAGTTTTAATATTGCTGGTTTTTTTTAGCTGAATCACTTCCCGAGTACACTACATCACCTCCCGAGTACATTACATCATTAAGTGAACGTTACGCGCGATCACGGGCGAAGCCGGGCCCCGGCCGCCTAGACTCATTTCAAATTATACCAAACTGGTTTCCCTATAGAAAACGATCTCTAATTAGACTCCTTTCTATTACCCATAAATCTATATATTTTTCCATTCCTTCATATATATTTGACCTACTTTTAATTCGCTCCACCACCCACAATACACGTTCAACTTCCAGTATCAATCTAATTATCCCACAGCCATCCTCCCTTAAATTCCAGAAACGCTCTTTCTCCTACATTGTCCCATCTATCTGGAATGCACTCCCTTCATCTATAAGATCTATTCAATCTCCCACCTCCTTTAATTCTCATCTCAAGTCATATTTATCCAGTATCTAATTTCATTATATTATTATTAACTTTTATATTTCATTATTATTACTTCCACATTGTTAGTTAGTTTATTTCACTTTGTTGTTGTGGTTGTTTTATTTATATTATTTATTTTACGTGCACTTACGAGGAGTGTTATCACTTTGTAACGGTGCCTAATAAACTATATTTCATCATCATTTTCATCATATATATATATATATATATATATATATTGATATTGATATATGGTATGTTCACAAGATTTACATTTTATTATATATATAATATAACTTTTTCAAAAATAATATAGCCTATATTATAGGAATACATTTTATATAGTTGTATATTTTGTATAACTTATATTACATTATTGTTTATGTTTTTTTATTTACTATATGTTTTTTACTATATGTTTATGTTGTTAATCATCTTCTTTTCTCACACTTATCAGAACAATCTTTGTTGTTATTTAATGAGTGTTTAAATAAATTGTCTTATTATTATTAGTATTATTATTATTATTAGTGTCAGTGATGGTGATAGTGATGATGGTAATAGTGGTAGTAATAGTGATAGTGTCAGTGATGGTGATAGTGGTGATGGTAATAGTGGTAGTGATGGTGGTAGTGGAGGTGTTAGTATTAGTGTTGGTGGTTAATTTATATCTAATACAGGGTTCCATTATTTTTGGTAAAAACCTTTTTTACTGAGAAAAAATGGCAAAAAAAAGAGTCAAAAACCTATCTCTACCATGTTAATTTAAGGTAAAAACTGGTAATAACCGGTAAAAACTGGGAATAATCTAATACTAATAAAATATAATACCTTTAAAAAAATGTTATATTGAAATTTAAAATAATATTGATTCAATTATATATAAATGTTATGGATAATTAATCTAGCAGTTTTATTTGAAAATTTGACCAACCATTTGATCACTCTGCTTTAATTATGCCATTTATAGTAAATTTATTAAAAAATATCCATACTGGATTTTGAGGTCTGCCACCCATTCATATTGTAAAATTAACAAGTTGATGTAATTGGATACATTTTAAAAATGAAATAAAATCATACTGTGTTATATTTAATAAAATTACACAATGAAAATATTAATAAATATATATTATTGAATATATAAATATATATTATTTACTCATTTATTTAAATTTCAATATCATATTATATATTTTTTTAAATTGTTCTTTACTTTATTATGTAAGTAATAAAGTCAGAATTAATAAAGGTTGTTTTTAAAAAAATATAAAAAATCTTATAATTATGATATTAATGTAGTATTGTTTAGCTTTATAATTGTATATTATCTATTACATATAAAATCTATAAAATAATATATAATTATAAAATATATAGACAATAGTAGGTTTAATAATATAGGTAATATTATATTTAATTATATAGACATAACTACGTTTTTACCATGGCAAAAACCTGTTTTTACCTGACAGGTTATTACCGTGTATTTCCGCAGTTAAGGCGGTAATAACCTATGAAACACTGATTTAATTACATAAATAATAAACATACGGATACATATATATATACACTAAAAGACATATACAATCAAATCATATAATATTCACAATCACACACATTTTATTACTTTTATCAAATATACTAGATATATTATTTATAATATTCCAGAATATTTTACATTTCTGTAAATTTGTCAACAACAAAATTTAAGATAACTAAAGTTTTTTTTGCAATAAGATTATTTCCTAATAATATAATAAATATAATTAAAACATGTTTAATTATAACTATATATGGATAAATTTATTTAAAAAATTAAATTCTATGAAATATCATTGATTATATCCAAAACTCATGTAAAATATTGAAAAACTTTGTTGAGATAATATGATACATTTTATTTTTTATTTTTTACATAATAATAATAATATATTTCAATTAGTTACCGTATAGCAAACTAATATGTTTTTTAATATGTTAGAATTTAAAAAAAAAATAATGTAATTATATAATTCACATAAAATACATATATTACAGACGTTCTAAAAATAAAATGTATTTATCTTAATTATTTCTATTGAAAATAAACATTTGTGTAACGTAAAGCTAATTTACCTATCATTTCTCATTCAAATGTTGACACCAGATGTGTGGACAATAAACATAAAAATTTTAAAAAATTAAATAGTTTGATATACACACGCATAGGTTACCGCATACAAATTTGTAACAATATCCATAATGGATAAATTATACATATTCTGTAGCTCCAAAACGAAGACATACTACATACTACAGAAGAAAAATAAACTGACTTACCTTTAAACACATGTCCATTAATAAAAATATAAATATTATACATGTATGTACGTCCTATATACATCAAAGAATCAATTTAAGTTAATTTAATAATAGAATTAACTTGAGGTCAAATAATATAATTTGAGAACACAATTAATCGACTAACTACTCATCTCACTGGAATAAACTCCCCAGGATAATGATAACAAAAAAAACTTAATTAAACAAATTTAAAAATAAACTACATAGATACTTAACTGGACTAATTAACTTTATTAACTGCACTTTAATACACTAACACATTTCCATACAATTAATTCTAATTAGTATTATTATTAGTATTGTATTTTATTTATTTTTTATTATGGATATCGCCATAACATTATAAATCACTTCCGAACAATTTATTATATTATTTTGTAATTTGGTTTATTTCATAATACAATAGAGAATATAATTAAAGATGTTTATATATATGTTACTATATTAATATAATTATATAAAATTATATGAAAATAGTTAATACATAGTAAATAGTAACATTATTGAATAAATTATAATTACTATAGATTATATTTTTATCTATCTATAAATCATCTATACATGGTATATACACATATACAAATTAACACATACATATACATGTATATAACTATTAAAAACTATAGCTTGTTTAGGATCAGTGAATTTCTTAGAAATAGCCCTACCAATTATGATAACTCTGCTTATATTAGTAGGAGTGGTTGCAATAAATGTTGATAGTAGTTGTGGTGGATAACGTGTCAGTGGTGATGGTATTGGTGTTTGCAATAGTACTAGAGATGGTGGAATTAGTAGTAGTATTTGTGGTGGTGATGAATGTATCTTTACTTTTCTAAATAAACATACTTAAACATAAATAATCCAATTTATATGCACACAAATGCATACATATATATATATATATATATATATATATACACTAACACATACATATACTTAATTCACATCATATCCACATCCATATACATATACATGAATACAATCATACACATATACACTAGGAGTGATATTATGAATCAGATCATTAGTTCACATATCAGAGTAATTAGATATTATGTTTATGATAGTCTATTGGTAATACAAATATATGTTAGTTCAATATTGGTAATAAAGGTGAAAGTTTAAAAAAAATAAAATTTATGATAAATATTAATCCCACAATTTTGCAATGCATGTACAATTGCAATGTTTATGTTTATTAACAAATTTATTTGAATTTAATGGAATATGAATGAATGAATGAATGAATGAATATTTATTTACTGAATATTTAATTAATATACAGAATATTAATATATCATTATAATTACTGTATATTTGATATAATACATAGAATTATCATATTTACTGGGCATGAAAGCCTATACACTCGTATACAAACACGTACACCCAAACATTCACACATACACACAAACAAATACACATTCAAAAACACACACCCATACTTACACACACACTCAAACACATATATATATATATATATATATATTCGTTTTCACACATACACACACCTTATCTAGAGGTTCCGTAAAATGCTGACACAGCTTTATGAAAGTACGTCTCTACCACAAATTGTATGAATGCGTAGCCTATCTTTTTACATCATTTAACTGTGAAAATAGGTATTATTAGATAAAAGTAATAATGGAGATGCTGAATTCAACAACTACATATATAAATGATTATTAATGAATATATAATATACTTGATAATTATTAACTAGGCCAACATAACAGTATAAACACACCCATAAACATGCATTTACACATGTGTATAACTATTAAAACCTGTAGATTATTGAGTCATTGTTAACATTCTCTTACACACATCTCTATCAATGACAATAAAATTAGAATCATATTTAAAAATTTCTGGAGAATTAGCTAAATATTCAGTAATTGAAGTAATTAAATCTATATACTACATATTATATGTATATATATATATATATATATATATATATATATGTATATATATATACTAGTTATAAATACATATTTTTAAATTATTAAATACTAGGTTTTTTTTATAATCACAACATTTTAATAAGTTTATAATTCTATCTAAATAAAAAATATATTCTTATTTCGATATTTGTATGATATACTATATGTAATCTAAATATACATATACAAGCATCAATAATTATTATAATTAAAATATAAGTTGGATTACGAAAAGATGGTTGACACTTATTACGATTTCATATAATCACATCAGTGAATACACGATGTTAATTATATATATATATGTATAAATAAATGATCGGCTCTCGTTAAAACCATGAATGCCTTAACATGAGAGCGGCGTAATAGCACGTTCCATTATACCGTACTATTACGTTCCAGCATACCGTACTATCACGTCCCATTATAACGTACTATCACGTTCCATTATACCGTGCTATCACCTTCCATTATACCGTACTATCATGTTCCATTATACCATACTATCACATTCCATCATATTGTACTATCACGTTACAGCATACCGTACTATCACGTTCCATTATAACGTACTACAACCGTACTACTGTCGCGTTCCAGAATAACGTATTATAACCATATATCCACATCTTGGTACGATTCCAGAAACCATACTGGCAGATTCCTGCACGGTTATTCCAGAACTATGCAGCATATTTTATTATAATTTTACTGGAATTCTTGTGCCGGGAATTGTGAGTGAGGTAATGGAACGTACTAAAATTAGCAATACTCGTCGAGCATGCTAGTGTACCAATATTTTACCAATCGTTGCCGGTGGTTCATATTCTCACAAATAATATACATTATATTGGGTTAATTATTATTTATTATCTTAATATATATAACTATTGTTAATAATTATATTAATTAATATATTATAATATTTACATATATCAATATAATTAATGGATTAATCAAAATAATATTCTTATTTATAAAAAATACTATTTTACATTTAAAAAATAATATTAAAATTACATTAATATTATTTTAATACATTTTTATTATAAATGTAATACTTAATTAATTATATTATTATTATGTTAATACTATTAATAAATATTTAATAAATACTACAAATAATTAATATTTGTCAGTCTAATTGTTATTAATATTCGATATATATATATCATTGTTATAAAGACATATTTATATAATATTAGAAATAGTATAAGTTGGATCAGAAAATATTGTGGATATTTATGTAGGATCTCCTATGCCTAAACCATAGATTTAGAGTACCATATATTTGAATATATAGCAAATACAGCATATACAGCGAATTTTCTATTTGTTCAACATAAATTATTTCTAGCTGCCGCCATTTTGTAGGTCTCTAGGAAACATATATATGTAAAAATATATATTATTTTAAAAACTATATTTTAAATGTTATTTATATGTTATTTATAAGTTAATACAATGTTTAATTATGTAATAAATTACAAATATATGTATTACTAAATAGTTGTTATTAATAGTAATTAAGCTAATGTACTTATAGTATTCACAGATTCGTTTTACACTCAAATAAAGTAATAATTTCAAAAATATGTTTTTAATATTTATTAAAATTGTATGTATTTAAATTGAAGTTTAATTATGTAATAAATTACAAATATATGAATTAATAAATCGATGCTATTAATATTAATTAAGCTAATATAAATATATTATTTACAGGTTATTTATACTCAAATAAAGTAAAAATTTCACAAATATATATAAAATATTTATTAAAATGTAAAGTTCCGATAATTATTATTATAATAATATATTAAAGAAATAAAAATTAGTGTTCCAATGTTATATTAAGAGTATATCTTTACAATATTTGTAATTATAATATATTAAATAAATGATAAATATACATTTTAAAATAATAAAACACTGCATATCATGTATACAGTATATAATAAACTATATGATATACATAAATGTGTTATAATAAACATAAATTATGTTACCTATATTATATGATGTAAGTTTATTATACGGGTGTCGTATTAGTCATTGATATTAACTCAGTCGTGTTAATTAAAGGCATCTTTTAATGAAGTTGATAGTACGAAGTAACGTGACAGTTAGTTGTGCTGGAAGGTGATAGTATGATATGATGTAACGTGACATTACGTTGTACAAGAAGGTGACATTACGATATGATGTTACGTGACAGTATGTTTTGCTAGAGGGGACAGCATGATATTTTGTAACGTGACAGTACGGTGATCTGAAAGTATGATATG
Source organism: Osedax fenrisi (assembly GCA_964019155.1). NCBI lineage: Eukaryota > Metazoa > Annelida > Polychaeta > Sabellida > Siboglinidae > Osedax > Osedax fenrisi. Next base: position 21,666,601 of record OZ025246.1, read on the forward strand.
ATGTAACATGACATTAAAATATGATGTAATGTGACAGTAGGGTGGTCTGAAAGTATGAAATGATACATATGGGACTGTGGCACGTAACAAATACTTAGTGTGTGTGTGTGTGTGTGCGTGCGAGCGTGTATGTTTGGGTATATGTAACCATCGATGAATACATACTATGTAACATATATAAAATATACCTATATGATACATATACTATTATATAATTATATAAGTAAAGAATAAAAAATAAATGCCTATGTACATTGTATATTTAATATAGGGTTACATAATAGGGTTACATTAATATAGGGTTATACCTACAAGGTATATTCATATGTGTATTTATTTTATACATATATTATATTTATATAGATGTTATTATTTCAGAATATTTTTGATTGTGCAATATAGCGTAACTGTTACATTTGATTGACACATATAGACAACGCAACTTACTTGAACTGTGAAAAGTATCAGCTGCCAATATGAGCATTCGAATGCTATATTATATATAATTTACATATAATTTACGTAAACTCGTAGATATATACTATAGTATATTTATAAATTTAATAATAAAATTAATGTGATGTATCATATGTCTTCGTTAACATTAATTAAGAGTATAATTAGATTTTAATTTTCCGAAAATATACTTTATAATTTAGGTTTTATATTTTACATAATAACATATATATTTTTATAATATTTATACTTATTTACATACTTAGTATATACAGTGATGGGCACGATCGTTAGAAAATGATCGACGATCGTCAGCAACTGATCGCGATCGACGATCGAAAGCTAGAAATAACAAAATAGTGGATATAATAATAACTTTTATTTATGAAAATGTTGAAATACATTCAAATTTATAATAAAATAATATTAATATAATGAATTTGCTTTCAATATATTGATCTATAGAATTACAATAAAAGTTAGTATCATTTAATTGATTGTGTTTCGGTTTATTTATATTGGTAGCAATACTAAACATTCTTTCCACCGGCGCGGATGATGGGAGTATAGAATTGTATTTTATGAATAACATTTTTATAATAGGATAATTATTTAGCATATCTAAATTAGTATTTTTACTATTTATATAATTAAGTATTTCTATTTCTACCGTTGATTTAAAAGTGGATGGTCCATTATCATCAATAACATAGAATTCATCTGAATTAGTTTCGTTTTGATTTGGTGTAGTTATATAAACCTCGTTATCTGGGATATGTCTATTAACATATTTCTTAAATGTAGATAACAATATATCTTTTTCTTCTACGTAATTACTTAACCAATTTAACTTAAATTTTGGGTTAGATATTGTTACCCTATAGTTACCCTATTGTTACAATAATGGCACTATTGATAGAATACTCAAATGAAAAATAATCGTTAAACCGTAATACGTTTTAATCATTCCTTTAAAACATCTAATAATGGTTGACAATAAACTAAATTTGTATCCATTTTTAATAAGCGGGATTCTATAGAAAATAATGTTGGGAATAAATCTCCATAAAAACTGTTTCGCGCGATAAATATTACGATTACATTAGTAAAAAAGATACATTGGTATATATATATATATATATATAAATATATTGATATGACGGCGTCAATGGGTGAGTACTCGCGAGTACTGCGTGGATCATTAGTGGTTCATGCAGCAGCCCGTAATTCATATGCTTATATAATAATACGATCGAGATCCACGATCGGCGATCGATGATCGAGATCCACGATCTAAATAATTACACGATCTACGATCGACTATCGTTAAAAAATGATCGAGTAAAAAGATCGACGATCGATAGAAAATGATCGATGATCGGCGATCGTGAAAATTCTTTATCGTGCCCATCACTGAGTATATAATATATACTATATATACATTATGTTATAAGTATATATACGTAATATATATCCATATAATACATATATTTATAATTATTTTACGGTTTGTATTTTCACGGATATTATATTTCACGGTTGGAAAATTCATTAAAGATAATTTCACGGTTGTTCTTGTACGGTTTGTAAATTTCACGGTTGTTCCATAAGCCCTTAAATGGATTTATTATTAAATTTAATGTAAAATCGGTTGCTAGAGTCCTTCAAGATGGCGTCCGATTCTCCATTGGTGTATAATCAATTCGCGCGAATGCGCTATCTATAGATATATGGTACTCTAAATATATGGCTCAAACCGGTGAATTATTGTCTACCCAATACAAGTCAATGCAAATAACCCACAAATATCAATACAAAAAATATATATATATATATACTATTAACTCGTATTTCAAATATAACATTTAACCCTCAACTCGTCCTTTTTTATTGTCTCTCATAGTAAGTTACTATGATAGTAACTTATTAGTAAACATAGTTACTATGATAGGGGAATACGGACGGTAGGCAAAAATTAAATAACTATAAATAGCAAAGTTCACGTAAGGCGTGCATTACGCAAATGTATGATACGCTCTAATGCACACAAAAATAAAATCTAAATGAAAACATGTATATATGGAACCTCAACTCGTCCTTTTGTATTGTCTCTCATAGTAACTTATTAGTAAACATAGTTACTATGATAGGGGAATACGGACGGTAGGCAAAAATTAAATAACTATAAATACCAAATTTCACGTAAGGCGTGCGTTACGCAAATGTATGATACGCTCTAATGCACACGAAAATAAAATCTAAATGAAAACATGTATATATGGAATAATGACTTTATACAAATATACGTATACGCCATTCATTTTAATTGATTAATTAATATTTGCAGATTGATATTTTATTTTGTTTGATTTATTTGGTTTAGTTTTATTCTTCAGTTTGTTTAGCTGCTTTATATACCGAAGTGAACCTATACAAAGTAATTAGTAACTACGAATAATATATTAGCGCGACGCACACATTGAGAGACACTCATGAACTTTGTTATGTATAGTTATTTAATGTTTGCCTACCGTCCGTACTTAGTACGGCGTACTATCCCTATGAATCATAGGGCCTATGATTATCATAATCATTATGATAATGATAGTAACTATTTGAAACAGAATTTCAAAATATAATTTTTTGTATGATAATCAATACTGAAAAATTGTATTATACATCACTGTCACCATGTACAAATTAATTATGTTATTGTATATAGAAGAATGCTACTAACCTATTATTATGTTAGTTCAATATTACAACTTATATTTAATTACTAATTTGTTTATCTCAAGTGAGCGATGATAATGCTCAATAGGGGATTACACTGAATATGTGTATCCTGACATTTCGTCACATATGTAAAACCATTAAATTATTATCCTTATAAAAATATAAATTTCTAAAACAAAATAATTGTCATACTCTCCACAATCTATATAGATAATAAACCTACTAACAGGTGTTACAACGATATAGCAGATATATTGAAAATAGCAGCTGGTAAATTATTGGATAAAGTAAGGAATACAAAACAATCCTAGATAACGAATACATTTCTTGACTTATGCCATAAAATAAAATGATTAAAACCATTATATAAAATTAACGGAATATTCTTAATATATCGTTGTAACACCTGTTAGTAGGTTTATTATCTACATAGATTGTGGAGAGTATGAACATTATTTCGTTTTGGAAATTTATATTTTTATAAGGATAATAATTTAATGTTTTTACATATGTGACGAAATGTCAGGATACACATATTCAGTGTAATCCCCTATTGAGCATTATCATCGCTCACTTACAGATAAACAAATTAGTAATTAAATATAAGTTTGAATTTAATATTGAACTAACATAATAATAGGTTAGTAGCATTCTTCTATATACAATAAAATAATTAATTTGTACATGGTGACAGTGATGTCTAATACAATTTTTCAGTATTGATTATCATACTAAAAATTATATTTTGAAATATTGTTTCAAATAATTACTATGATAGTTACTATGATAGTAACTATCATTATGATAATGATTATCATAATGATTATGATAATCATAGTTACTTACTAATAAGTTACTATCATAGTAAGTTACTATGAGAGACGATCAAAAAGGACGAGTTGAGGGTTAAATGTTATATTTGAAATACGAGTTAATAGTATATATATATATATTATATATATAATATATTATAATAATATATATATATATATATATATATATATATATATATATATATATATATATATATATATACTAGGGTGGGTGGCCGGCGTTGCCCGTGAATGAGACTATTTTAGGTATGGGTGTAATGGGTTAGTTGAGACTATTGGGTCTTTTTTAGATTTTTATATAGTTTTCTAGTAGTCAGTGGGCCGTTATTTATCTTTTTTTTATTTTAATGAAAAAAAACAATGATAATTTCATAATGTATTTATTAAAATAAAACTTTAACTACTTTGGTCTACTATTACTAATGAGTAAAAGTATTTAACCCAACCTAACCACATCTGTGAAAATATACTTTTATATACTTTTATATACTCGGGAAGTAATGCAGCTAAAAAAAACCTTCAACAATTAAAACTTAACCCAACCTAACAACAACTGTGAAAATATCCTTGTATAGGCTCAATCGGGAAGTAATGAAGCTAAAAAAAACCTACCAATATTTAAACTTAACCCAACCTAACCACAACTGTGAAAATAACAATATAAATAAATATGCTTTTATAGGCTCATTCGGGAAGTAGTGCAGTTAAAAAAAACCTAGACAAATTAAAACTTAACCCAACCTAACCACAACAGTGAAATATACTTTTATATGCCTATCGGGAAGCAATGCAGCTAAAAAAAACCTACACAAATTAAAACTTAACCCAACCTAACCACAACTGTGAAAATAACAATATAAATGAATATGATTTATAGGCTCACACGGGAAGTAATGCAGCTAAAAAAAATCTACCAATATTAAAACTTAACCCAACCTAAACACAAAAGTGACAATAAATATAACTAAAAATATCAATATATATATATATATATATATATATATATATTTATATAGACTCACTCGGTATTTAATGCATATATAATTATAGAATATATTTTAGAAAAAATATTTTTTATAAATCTATATTTTTTTCTTTGACCATATATATGATGACATTTGGCGAAATATTAAAACAGAGATGGAAACCCTATTATTCATATTTTCATGATTTTTCTGATTTTATTACATGTATTTTCGTACTCCTAATCTGATGAATTCATAATTTATACGACAAATTTACCGGAAGTCGGTAAAATAGACTATTCTAAAATCATGTATTTTTCACTTTTTCGACCGTAGCTCGTAGAATATTAAACATAAGAAGTCACAATTTATCAAAGTATATTCTATTTTAATTAACTATTTAATAAAGTTAAAATTATTGAAATCGAATTTTTATTGTAGATTTTGATTTTTTACATCACCTATGTTTAATAATTTATGTTTACATGTCGTAGATAGGAAATAATTAATATAAACTCGTAACGTAAACAATATTAACTCGATTTTACTCGTTCTTGAATTTCACCTCAATAATACGTGTAAATAAATTCCGATGCACTTGTTTTTATTTAGATATTCAAACCGGAAGTACCATTTCGTAAATCTACGTAATGTATTCGAAATTAAAGAAACTCATTTTTACGAAATTATTTACGATAAAATTCTCCACAATAATGTTTGTTATTAAAAATTTGCGTCGAATTTAAATTTTTCGATTATGTAAATCGATCAAAAAATGACACTATTCAACGATTATTGGTATCGCGTGAATACATATTCAAAAAAGTAAATCATTCATGTTACCCCCGCTGCCCGACTTTATCTCCCGACGTTTTCCTTACGTTTTCCTTACGGCGAATTTTAATTATTTGAATTTATATAAAATATAAAATATTAAATTTTATCGATAAAAACCCAAAATACTACCAGAAATATTGCCCGTAGATGAAAATGAGTGTGCGCATACTATGTATTCCTAAATATATTTCGAGTAGCTAACCTCATATATATACATTGGCAAAAAAAAAATTTAAATCGAGCATTATTTGAATTGAAGTATACACTTTGTTGAGATTTTTGACGGAAAAAGACTTTTATGGGAAAGAGATTTTGAAAAATTTTAAAAAAAAATCACACCTCAATTTAAAAAAATTATTTTCCTATCCGTTAACGTCGAGGTGGGGATGGCTCGGCCTGCGGCCTCGGCGTACGAGCCCGCCGCGCACCACCTAATTAAAGTATGTTTAGACGAATATATATATAGATATATATATATATATTTTGTATTGATATTTGTGGGTTATTTGCATTGACTTGTATTGGGTAGACAAGTAGGTATTGCCTATTCACCGGTTTGAACCATAGATTTAGAGTACCATAGAATCTATGATAGATAGCGCATTCGCGAGAATTGATTATACAGTAGACCGGTTTGTACTAAATTTTTTTTTGCAATTTTATAAACCTTCACATCTGTGACAATTATGTATGCTATGATGAATAAGTGTTTAAAATTTTAGACCTATATCTTAAATATTGTTATGTCACGAGACCTTTTTATTTTAACATTGAATACATACAAAAGTTAACATGGGGGAGATATAGAAATAAATTTTATTCAATTTTTATAAAATTGGATGATTTTTTTAAAGCCAACTATGGATATATCCTAGAAACATATATAACAAGTAGTATTAACAGTACAAAATATTTTTCATAACAATCTAGATGCCCAAATTTTATAAAATAATTTTAGTCAAAAAAAATATCTAAAAATCGTAAAATTTAATATAAATAAATTATTACAATTTAATTTAAAAAATTAAAATATATAATTTATAGATAATAATAATACAATTCAAATTAATTATTAAAAAATTAAAAATTATTTTTAGAAAAAAAATTAACATCATTTTTAATTTTTTATGGATTTTTATTTGAAATATGAAATACAAAATAAGTTTACATATTTTTCAATTTTTTTAATTATATTTGTATAAAGGACATTTATATCTAACTTATATCCACAATTCAATACAATCTGATCACTCAAATGTATGTAAAGTATAATTATATATATTAATTTAAAAAAATTAATTATTTTTTTGAATTATTTTGAAATAAATACTTTGTAAAATGGTGTATTTTCTCGAGTTTTAGGAGACATTAATATTGGTAATTTGTAGATATAAACATGAAATATAGATATTATATTAATAATAAATATAAATAATAGTATATATTCATTAAATATAATACAAATACATAATTAATATTAAATATTAATTTAAATATTTGTAAACATCAAAGATAATAAGATGGTGTCATTACTATTATACATGGAATATTATAGATTTTACCTTAAAATAATAATTTATATTTCAAACTTTAAATGCTTCGTGACAAAAGGTAACTATTTTTTTATAAAAATTATTAACACATATTATACTAAAATATAGATATGTATTATATTTTATATGAAGGATTAAAAATTTAATCGAACGAACCGGTCTATTATACAGTGTAATAATTTATACGGATGGGATACTGGGTCCGCACATTGAAAAATGATATATCCGCACATGCAACGCCCGCAATACTAAAACCCACAGCCAAATATATTAGTCATAATTCGATGAATGGCGAAATGCAGCTCGGCCCACAAATCCTTTAAGGGCGGTGGGTGTGGGGATGGGCGGGCGGGGTAGTCGTATGTTTACTATTTACTCTTCGTATTAATTATATCTATATATAGGTCAGATCTCGTATCCTCGATGCGCATTCAAAAATTAAAACTTAACCCAACCTAACCACAACAGTGACAATATACTTTTATAGGCTCACTCGAGAAGTAATGCAGCTAAAAAAACCACCAAAAATTAAAACTTAACCCAACCTAACCACAACAATGTAAATATACATTTATATGTTAACTCTGGAAGTAATGCAGCTAAAAAAAACACAAAAAATTAAAACTTAACCCAACCTAACCACAACAGTGTAAATATACATTTATAGGTTAACTCGGGAAGTAATGCAGCTAAAAAAACACCAACAATTAAAACTTAACCCAACTTAACCCAACTTAACCACAACCGTGACAATATACTTTTATAGGCTCACTCGAGAAGTAATGCAGCTAAAAAAACCATCAAAAATTAAAACTTAACCCAACCTAACCACAACAGTGTAAATATACATTTATATGTTAACTCGGGAAGTAATGCAGCTAAAAAAACCACCAAAAATTAAAAATTAACCCAACCTAACCACAACAGTGAAAATATACTTTTATAGGTTAACTCTGGAAGTAATGCAGCTAATGTATATACATAGCTCACGTATACACACCCCGTTGTTCGTATACACGCCTGCATACACATGCATATGTCTCTATACATATATATCTGTATCCCTACACGATACCACGTAGGTATTCTTACATCAGCATATAGCGTATGCCCATATATATACATATACGAATATCCCTACCAAGCTGGTTTATTCCACACATTGTTATTGTCGACTAATTAACACACGCGTCTCGTATGTATATATAATATATTATATTAATATATAATATAATATTATTGTTTAGTATTAAGTATTATATATATATATAATCAATATATAATTATAATTCTTGTAATGCATGTTAAACTATATTTGTACTAATACTTTCAGACCACCGTACACGTTATATCATATCATGCTGTCCCATCTAGCACAACGTAATATCACGTTACATCATATCATACTTTCAGACCACCGTACTGTCACATTACATCATATTGTAATGTCATGTTACATCATATCATACTTTCAGACCACCGTACTGTCACGTTACATCATATCATGTTGTCCCCTCTAGCACAATATACTGTCACGTAACATCATATCGTAATGTCACCTTCCAGTACAACGTAATGTCACGTTACATCATATCCTACTATCACCTTCCAGCATAACTGTCACGTTACTTCGTACTATCAACTTCATTAAAAGATGCCTTTAATTAACACGACTGAGTTAATATCAATGACTAATATAACACCCGTATAATAAACTTACTTCATATAATATAGGTAACATAAAAGTCCAGTCATTAGGAGCTTCATATATTGCATTTATAAATACTACTAAGGGGCCGCGCAACACCCTGATATTGAAAATAAAATATTATTTTTTTAAATATTTTTTATATAATATTCATAATATTTGATTATTTCTCTTTAAAATGGTATATAGGACAGTCCATAAAAGTATTTAAAAGTGACATAAATAAGCATTTATAAATACGAGCTCGAAAAATAGTTCATATAAATATGATATTTTTTTCTAATCTCGATGAACACAAAATTCAAATAATTTGTTTACGTTTTTATTATAATTTCTATGAAATAATAACGAATTTGAATATTTTAAAAACTATAATAATAAGTATAGATGTCGCTACATGTTTTAATATTTAAAATCGGTTAAATTTATAGCCAATGGGTTGTTAGAGCATTCAATTACGACGTTTATAAATACAAATAATTTCATTTACTATTTGATTTCGCTGCTACAAGTCACGTTTTAATTTGTATCATGCCTCAAATTTCTAAACGTGCTAGAAATGCACGGTTTAGGGAAATAGTAAATCAGGTTTATATATATATATATTATATTAAAAATAATATATAAATTATTATTATTTGCTAGGATATAACACATTTAATTTGATAAAATATTATAATTTTCATCGGCCATTGAAAAAAAAATAAAACGTCATAATTGTCTTCAATTTATAACTAATTAAAATTATATAGCTATACTAATATACTATAACTATCCTAATATTCAAATATGTATAATATAATAAGATTATATAACTAATTTTTTATTACAATATTCTAATATAGTTATAATATCGTTATTTACTGATTATATACTACATATTTATAATATAATTTTATTATATATGATATTTATCATTATTTATTATGTATTATTATATTATTTACTCATTATCTATGTTATTCTTTGAAAATAAAAGCTTCCTTATGGTCTGCAAACATTTTACAAATGTAATATTATATTTTAACATTCATAACATACATATATTATTTTTAAAAATACAAATATTGTATATAACATAGTATATATTCATGTACAAATTATACATAATATTTTAGAATGCGAGAGATAGCCTGCCTTCCTCTGAACTTCCTCTGCAACCTACGGAAGATATTGCACTAGTCGATATGGTTAGTTATATATTATATACCTAAAATTAATACATTATATACGTATATATATATTATATTTTCTACATTACTTTCTACACATTTTTTACAAATTTATAATATATTTATTTGTATATTCTAGTTATATATTACATACCTAAAATTAATACATGATATACATATATATATTTTCTACATTACTTTCTACACATTTTTTACAAATTTATAATATATGTATTTGTGTATTCTAGTTATATATTACATACCTAAAATTAATACATGATATACGTATATATATATTATATTTTCTACATTACTTTCTACACATTTTTTACAAATTTATAATATATGTATTTGTGTATTCTAGTTATATATTACATACCTAAAATTAATACATGATATACGTATATATATATTATATTTTCTACATTACTTTCTACACATTTTTACAAATTTATAATATATGTATTTGTGTATTCTAGTTATATATTACATACCTAAAATTAATACATGATATACGTATATATATATATTATATTTTCTACATTACTTTCTACACATTTTTTACAAATTTATAATATATGTATTTGTGTATTCTAGTTATATATTACATACCTAAAATTAATACATGATATACGTATATATATATTATATTTTCTACATTACTTTCTACACATTTTTTACAAATTTATAATATATGTATTTGTGTATTCTAGTTATATATTACATACCTAAAATTAATACATGATATACGTATATATATATTATATTTTCTACATTACTTTCTACACATTTTTTACAAATTTATAATATATGTATTTGTGTATTCTAGTTATATATTACATACCTAAAATTAATACATGATATACATATATATATATTATATTTTCTACATTACTTTCTACACATATTTTACAAATTTATAATATATTTATTTGTATATTCTAGCCTTCTGCTGAGCAACCTATACATGCTTCAACAAGTGAGAGGAAACTACATTCCTATAATTTATACTCGAGCGAAGAAGAAGAATCTGTTATCCATGAATTTCCTAACCGACTTGTGGGAGTTCTGTTCTTTCAAGTAATATTCAGTGTTCTCTGTTGCTTCAAATGTAAACAGGTAGGAACAGTGGATATTACTACTGTAAAAGGTACAGTTCGTGGAGTTGCAGAGATGGTGGAGATAAGGTGCCGTTCCTGTGGTGTGTTGGTCAAGACATGGACGAACGTACATAGCAAATCGCTAAACTCTAAATGTATGTATAATACACAAGCTGTACGAGGAGCACTCGGTGCAGGAATGCAATGCAAGTCTTTACGGTTGTTTCTTGCAAATTTAGGGCTAAGTTCGATAAGCCATACTACATTTCAAGGGAATGTCAAATTATTTGCTGCGGAATCTACTGAGGTATTATTGACTACTACTTATGTTATCAGCTATTAATATACATTTTTATAGGTTGCTATATCTGTCTGCAGAAAAGCTGTTCAAGTCGTATTGAGAAATATTAATGATTATAACCCTCTAACACCTGGATCTATCGATACTACTAAAGATGTTATGGTATCCTATGATGGAACCTGGATGAAACGGGGCTATAAATCGCTATATGGTATTGGCTTTGTTATTGAATATTATTCTGGATTGGTAATACATTTTGAAATCTTGAGCAAATATTGCCATGTTAGTAAAATAATAATGATAGTTATCTAATAATAATATATTACCATACACATATAGACCTGTGTTGCTAATAAAGATGCCAGTGAGGAATGGAAGAATGACCATAAGAGTGACTGCTGTATTAACTACGACCCTAATGAATACTCTGGTGGAATGGAGGTCGTACTTTTATAAAAGTTTTATATTTTTATGCCACTATATTATTATATCATAATTAGATGAAAGCTGCAGAAATTATGTGGTTGCGGTCTATAGACAAACACAAACTTCGATATAGTACAATGTTATCTGATGGAGATAGTAAGGCTCACAAGAAAGTGGATAGCAATCCATAAGCTGTCTCCAAGGAGGAATGTGTGAATCATGTTCACAAACGTCTCACCTATCACCTGTCTAAAGTTGCTGGTATTGCAAAGAGGGATAACGTGTCAACTGGTGGTGGAAAATCTGGACAACTCACAGCTGTTGTTATAAAGAAATTGGCAAAATATTACGGTAAAGCTGTTAGTATACAAATATTATTCAAAAATATATAAAATAAATGTATTTATTTTATTTATAAAATAGATCAGATCTGAGAACCCCTATCAAGCAATATGGGCAACCTTCAAGCATTGCACATCTACAGATGAGAATCCGAATCATCATTGTTGCGGTGTTTGGTGCAAATTTAAAAAGGCAATGGATGAAGGTATAAATAGTAATTATAAATGTAAAAATTATAAACTATATATCTATTTACAGGTCGAACAATGCCTCCTCATAGTACTCTGGGTACTACTCTAAATTCAAAGGTCACCCCATACGTAGAGAAAATTTATAAAAAGTTATCAACCCAGGCTCTTCTTGACAGCTGTAGTAATAAAGGAACTCAAAATGCAAATGAATGTTTGCATAATACATTGTGGTCACTATGTTCAAAGGTATATATATATATATATTTATAAAATGCATTGTAAATAAATTTATATATTTTACAGACAAAGTTTGTTTCCCTTTCTACGCTCAAATGTGCTGTGACGAAGGCCATATCCATCTTCAACTTCGGGGAGTCTGCATTTGCTGATCTATCAAATAGAAATCTGAAGTTTACCACTGTATCATCTGAGTCTAAAGCTATTGATGCGAAATGTCTCTCCGATGCGAAAAGAATTCGTATCAAGAGAACTGATAAGATTATAAAAGCTACTTCAGCTTATGGTGCTGGATGTGCAGCCTTATAAATGGATATTTTTTGTATTTATATATTTATATATATATAAATATAGTATTATTACTTATTATATTTACTATTTTATAAATAATCATTCGCATTCATTTTATATACATATATAAATATTTGTCATATTACTTATTATATTTACTATTTTATAAATAATCATTCGCATACATTTTATAAACATATATAAATATTTGTATTATTACTTATTATATTTACTATTTTATAAATAATCAATCGCATTCATTTTATATACATATATAAATATTTGTCATATTACTTATTATATTTACTATTTTATAAATAATCATTCGCATACATTTTATAAACATATATAAATATTTGTATTATTACTTATTATATTTACTATTTTATAAATAATCATTCGCATTCATTTTATATACATATATAAATATTTGTATTATTACTTATTATATTTACTATTTTATAAATAATCATTCGCATACATTTTATAAACATATATAAATATTTGTATTATTACTTATTATACCCAGTAAGTAGCAGTATCATGGATACATATCTAACACACATCTAACACGAATCAATGAATAATACTATTTGATACGGATCAAACACGCATCTAAGAGGTATCACTGATCCTTGATGCATTATAATAACATTTTACCAAATATAAATCAATGATACTAATCGGATCTGTGTTTAAAGCATATCATGTGATTATAAAGGGATTTTTCTATATATATATATATATATATTGTTGTTGTTATATTTATTTGGTGGAGTCCTTTCATCCCATCCAGGAACTTAGATGAAGTTTTCACTTGTAACCATATATGGCTCTAATGTCCCTTTGAAGCCGCTCTCATGTTAAGGCATTCATGGTTTTAACGAGAGCCGATCATTTATTTATACATATACATATATATATATATATATATCATTAACATCGTGTATTCACTGATGTGATTATATGAAATCGTAATAAATGTCAACCATCTTTTCGTAATCCAACTTATATTTTTAATTATAATAATTATTAATGCTTGTATATGAATATTTAGATTACATATAATATATCATAAAAATATCGAAATAAGAATATATTTTTTATTTAGATAGAATCATAAACTTATTAAAATATTGTGATTAAAAAAAAAACCTATTATTTAATAAATTAAAAATATGTATTTATAACTTATATATATATATATATATATATATATATAAATATAATATTTAGTATATATATTGAATTACTTCAATTAGTGAATATTTAGCTAATTCTCCAGAAATTTTTAAATATGATTCTAATTGTATTGTTATTGATATGATGTGTGTAAGAGAATGTTAACAATGACTCAATAATCTACAGGTTTTAATAGTTATACACATGTGTAAATGCATGTTTATGGGTGTATTTATACTGTTATGTTGGCCTAGTTAATAATTATCAAGTATATTATATATTCGTATTAATAAACATTTATATATGTAGTTGTTGAATTCACCATCTCCATTATCACTTTTATCTAATAATATCTATTTTCACAGTTAAATGAGTTAAAAAGATAGGCTACGCATTCATTCAATTTGTGGTAGAGACGTACTTTCTTAAAGCTGTGTCTGCATTTACAGGAACCTCTATTCAAGATAAGGTGTGTGTATGTGTGAAAACGAATATATATATGTTTGAGTGTGTGTGTAAGTATGGGTGTGTGTTTTTGAATGTGTATTTGTATGTGTGTATGTGTGAATGTTTGGGTGTACGTGTTTGTATACGAGTGTATGGGCTTTCATGCCCAGTAAATATGATAGTTCTATGTATTATATCAAATATACAGTAATTATAATGATCGAAAAATGATATTCCATTAAATTCAAATAAATTTGTTAATAGACATAAACATTGCAATTGTGCATGCATTGCAAAATTGTGGGATTAATATTTATCATAAATTTTATTTTTGTAAACTTTCACCTTATTACCAATATTGAACTAACATATAATTGCAAACACCAATACCATCACCACTGACACGTTATCCACCAAAACTACTATCAACATTTATTGCAACCACTCCTACTAATATAAGCAGAGTTATCATAATTGGTAGGGCTATTTCTAAGAAATTCACTGATCCTAAACAAGCTATAGTTTTTAATAGTTATATACATGTATATTTATGTGTTAATGTGTATATGTGTATATACAATGTATAGATGATTTATAGTTAGATAAAAATATAATCTATAGTAATTATAATTTATTCAATAATTTTACTATTTACTATGTTTTAAACATTTTCATATAATTTTATATATTTATATTAATATAGTAAAATTTATATAAACATCTTTATTTATATTCTCTATTGTATTATGAAATAAACCAAATTACAAAATATATAATATATTTTTCGGAAGTGATTTATAATGTTATGGCGATATCCATAATAAAAAATAAATAAAATACAATACTGATAATAATAATTAGAATTAATGTATGGAAATGTGTTAGTGTATTAAAGTGCAGTTAATAAAGATAGTTAGTCCAGTTCAAATATCTATGTAGTTTATTTTTAGATTTGTTTAATAAAGTTTTTTTCGTTATTATTATCCTGTGGAGTTTATTCCAGTGATACGAGTAGTTAGTCGATTAATTGTGCTCTCAAATTATATTATTTGACCTCAAGTTAATTCTATTATTAAATTAACTTAAATTGATTCTTTGATGTATATAGGAAGTTTAGTATATATTGCAGTACATACATGTATAATATTTATATTTTTATTAATGGACATGTGTTTAAAGGTAAGTCAGTTTATTTTTCTTCTGTAGTATGTAGTATGTGTTCGTTTTGGAGCTACAGAATATATATAATTTATCCATTATGGATATTGTTACAAATTCGTATGCGGGAACCTTTGCGTGAGTATATCAAACTATTTAATTTTTTTAAATTTGGATTTTTATTTGCCAAACATCTGGTTTCAAAATTTGAATGAGAAATGATAGGTAAATTATCTTTACATTACACAAATGTTTATTTTCCATAGAAATAATTAAGATACATGCATTTTATTTTTTAGAACGTCTGTAATATATGTAGTTTATGTGAATTATATCATTAGATTTTTTGTTTTTAATATTCTAACATATTAAAAAAAACATTAGTTTTATATACGGTGACTAATTGAAATTTATGTAAAAAATAAAAAATAAAATGTATCATATAATCTCAACAAAGTTGTTCACCATTTTACATGAGTTTTGGATAAAATCAATGATATTTCATAGAATTTATTTTTTTAAATAAATGTATCCATATATAGTTATAATTAAACATGTTTTAATTATATTTATTATATTATTAGAAAATAATATTATTGCAAAACAAACTTAAGTTATCTTAAATTTTGTTGTTGACAAATTTACAGAAATGTAAAATATTCTGGAATATTATAAATAATAATCTAGTATATTTGATAAAAGTAATAAAATGTGTGTGATTGTGAATATTATATGATTTGATTGTATATGTCTTTTAGTGTATATATATATGTATCCGTATATTTATTATTTATGTAATTAAAGCAGTATTTCATAAGTTATTACCGCATATGGTATAACTGCGGCAATACACGGTAATAACCTGTCAGGTAAAAACAGGTTTTTGCCATGGTAAAAACCTAGTTATGTCTATATAATTAAATATAATATTACCTATATTATTAAACCTACTATTGTCTATATAATTTATAATTATATATTATTTATAGATTTTATATGTAATAGATAATATACAATTATAAAGCTAAACAATACTACATTAATATCATAATTATAAGATTTTTTATATTTTTTTAAAAACAACCTTTATTAATTCTGACTTTATTACTTAAATAAATTAAAGAACAATTTAAAAAAATAAATAATATGATATTGAAATTTAAATAAATGAGTAAATAATTCAATAATATATATTTAGTAATATTTTCATTGGGTAATTTTATGAAATATAACACAATATGATTTTATTTCATTTTTAAAATGTATCCAATTACATCAACTTGTTAAATTTACAATATGGATGGGTGGCAGACCTCAAAATCCAGTATGGATATTTTGAATAAATTTACTATAATGGCATAATTAAAGCAGAGTGATCAAATGTTTGGTCAAATTTTAAATAAAACTGCTAGATTAATTATCCATAACATTTATATATAATTAAATCAATATTATTTTTAATTTCAATATAACATTTTTTTAAAGGTATATTTTAGGAGTATTAGATTATTCCCAGTTTTTACCGGTTATTACCAGTTTTTACCTTAAATTAACATGGTAGAGATAGGTTTTTGACTCTTTTTTTTGCCATTTTTGCCCAGTAAAAACAGATTTTTACCAAAAATAATGGAACCCTGTATTAAAGATAAATTAACCACCAACACTAACACTAACACCTCCATGACTAACACCATCACTGACACTATCACCATCACTACCACTATTACCATCACCACTATCAACATCACCACTATCACCATTACTACCAGTATTACCATCACCACTATCACCATCAATGACATTATCACCATCACTACCACTATTACCATCACCACTATCACCATCACCACTATCACCATCACTGACACTATCACCATCACTGACACTATCACCATCACTACCACTATTACCATCACCACTTGAGCGATACGAGGTTATGCATTGATTGCGGAGGTGCTCAGCCGATCAGCCGTCCCAATAGCCGTACTGCCCAGAACGCTGTTGTCCTCGTTGGTCAAATCGTCAGTATGTCGCCAACCGCTAATCTACAAGGCGGCCCGAAATGCTCCTGCCTGGTATGTCCTTCGATACGTCCGCTCATCTGCGCAGGGTGCTCGCGCGAATGCCACTAGAGCTGCTCGAGTCTCTCAAGAACGGAACAGGAGATGTACATCTTGGCTGGTTCCTGGATATACGAGAACTGCTCGGTGAAGCGCCACAGCCCCGGTATCACCAGAGATCCATCTAATACAACAGGCGCGGTGCGAATGGCGGATGTAAAGTTGCGGTCTTGCCTAAGCATTTTGCAGTGGAATGCAAATGGAATTAAGACAAAGATGGTTGAGCTAGAGGAGAAGGTTCGGCAATTGGATATTGATATCATCATGATCCAGGAGTCGAAACTATGGTCTTTGGACAAGGATCCGAGGATCGCTGGGCATTCCACCGTTCGCAAGGACAGAGATGTGGGCATGGGAGGGGGTCTCGTCACCTTTATCAAGGAGGACATCCCTTTCATCGCAGTAAATCATTCTCATGGCCTACCCGACTCCTAACTCGAAGCGCTCATCATCGACCTCAATCCAGCCACACTTCACCATATGACTTGCGTCAACGTCTACAGGCCTCCTTCAAGGAGAGCGCATCAGATCCAGGACTTCAGCACCTTGGAACTTCCAACGGCCCAGAACATCATCATAGGGGGTGATCTCAATGTGCACGCTAGTTCTTGGGATCAGTGGCAACCCAAAGACGAGATGGGCACGAAGCTAGAGGACTGTATGACTGATAACGACTTCGGTATCGTAAACGATGGTTCTACAACGAGCGTCAACGCCAGCACAGGCGGTCGCAGCGCACCAGACGTCACCTTGGTCAACAATTTTTGGTTGGATAAGGTAGAATGGAGCACCATAGAGTGCATGGGCTCCGACCACCTCCCAATTATTATAACCGTGGACTGTCCCCTATCAACGATGAAACCACCTCTGATCACAGAACTTCGATGGAACTGGGCCAAAGCCGATTTCGAAGGTTTTTCTAGGGATGTCGAAGTCTCTGTTTTGCCCACCCCACATCACATAGCCACAGCCTCATTAGATGCTAGGATGAGGTATCTGAACGAGGCCATGCTAAGTGCAGCAAACGTGAACATCGGCAAGGTGAAGGCCACGACAAACGACAAGGAGTGGATGAGCAGGGAGATAAGAGAGGCAATAAGGACGCGCAACCACCTCAGAAGAGACATTGTGGTAAACAGAAGTGAATGGGTCAGTGCATGCCGAAAGGTTCAGCTGCTGATTCGCACCAGCAAAGAGGACAGATGGCGGGAATTCATTTCCAGCGCCGACCTCAGCGCAAATCCCAATAAAATCTGGTCGACTATCAAATCGCTGAGCGGAAAGTGCGCATCGAGCATAAGGAACGAGACGCTTATGCACAATGGCAAGAGCTACTCTACCAGCAAGGCAAAGGCCGATGCATTCATGCGGAGGTACGCAGCTGTTAGCCGGTTGAACATCCCCAAGCCGGAACCCAGAACTCCATGCGCCGCCTCCTGCCCCATCCGTCGCTGAAGAGAGCTGCAAGAAGTTTACGTTAGCAGAGCTCAAGTCTGCTATTGGTAGCATGAAGCCCAAAGGAGCCCCCGGCCATGACATAATCGCTCCACGATTCATCCGTGCTCTCGGTCCTGAGGCGCTCGACTTCCTGTTGTCCATCTACAATGACTCTTGTAGCCTCGGCGTTATCCCTTCACACTGGAGAGAGGCCCTCATTATCCCCCTTCTGAAGAAAGGAAAGCCGGCGAGTCAGATAGACTCTTTCCGCCCCGTCTCACTCACATCGTCTCACTCACATCGTGCATCGCCAAGACCATGGAGAGGAATGGAGACGATGGTGGCGAATCGTCTAGCTATTCTAGCAGAGTCGAGCGGGTGGTGGAGCCCTGACCAAGCCAGCTTCCGATCTATGCGATCATGTGAAGATCAAGTCCTACGTATGTCGCAGTCGATCAGCAACGGGTTCCTGACCCGACCCGCTTCACGGACGGTTCTTGCGTTGATGGATTTCAGTAAGGTATTCGACACCGTTTGGCGTGACCGCCTGTATGAGATCCTTCTCGCGAAAGGCGTGCCGCGGATGATGTTCAGTTGGATCCGTTGCTTCCTGACGGACAGAAGAGCGAGAGTGAGGCTAGATGGAGTAAACGGGAGTAGCCTGAAGCTCCAACAAGGAGTCCACCAGGGATCGGTTCTCTCACCTCTCCTCTTTCTCTTCTACATCAACGGGATGCGGGATGCGGCTCCGGAAGGAACGTTCATTAGCATGTACGTGGACGACATTGCGGTCTGGTCACAGCACATGGACAGAGTGATTGCTCAGGAGGCCGTCCAGAGAGCGGTAAACAACTTCGGTGCATGGAGCGAGGAGCACAGGTTGATGCTGAACCCGTCCAAATGCGAAGTGGCCTTCTTTTCCACAGACCCCGCAGAAGCGAACTGGTCCCCTTCGATCCAGCTCAACGGCCAAGCCTTCTCATTTAACAGAACATCCACCTTCCTGGGGGTCATGTATGACCGGACGCTCTCCTTTCGTCCTCAAGCGGAAGCTGTTAAGGCGAGAGTGATGGGCCGCATACCGATCATGGCATCGCTAGCATCGAAGGAATGGGGCTGGAGCCGACATAGTCTCAGAACTATATACATGGCTACCATTCATAGCGTCCTCCACTTCTGTGGAGCAGCGTGGCAGCCCTGGCTAGCCAAATCCAACCTGCAGATCTTAGAGCGAATCCAGAACCGCGCGCTCAGGTGTCTCACGGGCCAATTAGCTGACACCCCGCTAGAATGCCTAAGAAATGAGGCCGTGTTAACATCTTTCACCACAACGGTGCGTAGGAACTGCCTGATCGCGTGGGAAAAGTCGTCAAGACTCCCCCCAGACAATCCGAGGCGTTCCTTGTTTGCTTACCCTGTAAAGCACAGATGGAAGAATAGGAACAGCTTTAGTTGCATGGGCAAGGCCGAGTGCGAAGAAGTAGGTCTTGACGAGATTCCCCGTGAGCTATTTCAGAAATGGCACCTCCCACTATGGAAATGGGACACTTCTCCGTTGTGGTCGGTCAGGACTTCATTGGTGTGCGGCTCCTCGAAGAAGAACAGCATTGTGGAACTTCTGGCAGACGCGATTCGGTCCATAAACGACGCAGGAACCCTCGAACTGACTATCTACACAGATGGTTCTGCAGTCGGCGGCATCGCTTTCGGAGGCAGTGCGGCGATCGTTACGGAGGGTCCTCCGGCGAACCCCATACTCACCAATCTACCGATGGTTATCTATAATCCCTTCGACCCACTTATAGATTTTTTCTTTATTATATCTACTCTACAAGTACTACTTATATGACCTAATATATTACATCGATAGCATCGAACCTCTCTTACATAGTTATCTACATGATCTCTACCATAATTTGTTCTTGGACTACACGACCTTAATGATACATTTCTATCTATAATCTGGCCATCCTGTCAATTTCAGTGACTACTATCTACCTTAACACCATAACTCTCATATGTATCCGTCTTCGATACTTCCTCCCAACTAACAATACATTTTCTCAACTCCTTAAAAGAAATAGCCTTCCCCAACCTACATATACCCTGACACCTAAGGTACTAACTGTTATCCGTATACATTTACAAAAATACCCGATAATAAAATTAAAAATAAACCATGGATTTCTTTTAGTATACAAAAATGTATATCAATAAAAAATGTTCTTTATAAAAAAATTTAAAGATAAAAGTTCGACGGATATAAAAAAATAGATATATAAAGTACAAAAATATACTAACTAAAATCATTAGATATACAAAAAAAAATATGTTGAATAATAAATTGCTAATAACGATTATAAAAATAATTTGAAAGTTATAAAGAAATTACTTAATCCTTATAACAATGCTAATATACAATTTCCATTAATAATTCATTTAATGATTATTTTTGTAATATAGGCAGAAAATTAGCTAATCATATATATAATAATAGAAATATTAATAATATATACAACTTTACACCTAAATTATTAATAATAATACTTTTGTCTTTCATCCTACTGATAAAATGGAAATTATAAATATAGGCTCCAATATAAAAAATAAAAAATTAAATGATTTATTTCAAATAAATATGGAAAAAAAACAATATATTTAATTTCACCTATTCTAGAATATCTATTTAATCTTTCGATATCTATAGATAAATTTCCGAAAATACTTGAGATTTCTAAAGTCAGTCCCTTATTTAAAAATGGAGTTAAATCTAATAATACAAATTATTGACCAATTTTATTGATATCTCAATATGCAAGGATATCTGAAAAGATTATAACAATTAAAATGATATCTTTTATGGACTAATATGACATAATACTAAATTACAATTTAGTTTTTTTTAAATATAGATACACCATGGCAGTAATATGTTAATGAATGACTTAATTGGAAATCTTGAATAAATTTATTTCTTCATAACTGATAAATCGTTACATTTTATTAAATAAATTAGGGATTTAGAGTTGCTACTTTAGATTTTGTTAGTAGTTATTTAAATGAAAGGAAACCAAAAACCGTTTTTATTTTTATAATAAGTCAGATATTACAAATATTAATTATGAAGTAGTCGTGATGTTCCTCATGGTTTAGTCCTAGGATCAATACTTTTTGTATTATGTATGAATGAATTTGCCTTTATTTTATAATAAATGTTCAATTATTTTATTCGCTGTATCGATAACCCTAATATTATTTGTAAACATAAATATATTAATAATCTTAATTCATTAGTTACTAATGAACTTATAAAATTTAAAATTGGCTTATTATGAATAAATTAACGTGTTATTTATATTTTACAAAATAAATACTGATACTTAATGAGTATATATGATTTTAAATATTTAACTAATGATAACTATTTGATAAGGATACATATTTAACTAATGATAATTATTAAATAAGGATACTTAAACTATATAATCTACATTATAATACAATTTTAAATTACTTGAATATATTTATATAATAATATTTATTATAAAATAAATCTTTACGGACATACAAGCTCAGATATCTATAAAACATAGAATCAAGTATTCTGCAATATATATACATATTCTGTACATCTATGATTGTCGAGAAAATGTTTAATAATTGACATTAATGATAGCTCTTACTTCAATTTCTCTCATACATAAATCAAAAGTTGCATTGCTCATTAACTCCCTATATTTTATCCATTTAAATTACATTTTTAACTTAGTTTCAATGATATATTTGAAAATTTGTGTTGTAAATGAGTAGACTCATGAGCCCAATCCGTATTCAATTCTTTAACAAAATTATTCATTAATCTAAGTTTAATGTGTAATAGGATATCATTAATTGATGTATAACATGCATGTATTTATAATATATTGTGATTTAGCTGTGTATGAACAATGCTAAAATAAATAAAGAAATTCTATTTAACTGACAAAAGATATTATATACAATGAGTAGCATAGTGATGACTATCTCACAAATAGAGAAAGCATGGATATTGTATATATCCTGCTTTAGGTTCCAAAATATCTATATAACATTTAAGGGCACAGGGCACGGGTAAAAATCATGAAAAAAAAAATTATTTGTAATATTTTTTTATTATTTATTTATAATATTTCAAATATTATCTTTAAAATGGTACCAAAATGGTTTATTTACGTAAAATAAAACTAATAAAAAGAAGCATTTTAAAACAACTATAAAGAAAAAATAATATTTGTAATAAATATATGTACTGTTTATTATTCGTATTCATTATATATATTCTACATAATATATATATATTATTTTTATATAACTATACTGATATCTATATTACATTTATATACATGTATTCATTTATATATATATATATATATATATATATATATATATATTTGTCATTTATTTGTAAAATATCAATAAAATGTAACTTTAACTTTAAACTTGATTTATACAAAATAATTATTTTGACCAACTACGTTCACTATAATTTCAATAAGTTTAGTAATATTACTTTATTCTATTTAATTTTTTTTGCATTATATCCATAACATATGTAGCTTTATTATTCTAGTTTTTGTATTGATAAGAATTTATATTTATTTTTGAAATGGTATTTTTGTAACATTTTTGTTGATATTTTGTATGTCATGTACATACATATGCATAACTCTTAGATTATTAAAAAAAAAAAATTGGAAATTATGAATAAAAATTATCAGATTAATTAGTATACAACTAAAAAAAATTTAATAATTTTAATATAAAATACTTAGTGAATTAAGTTTTGAAAATGAGTCCTTTTTTGTATCTTTTACATGTAAACGAAAAACCCGTGCCCTGTGCCCTTAAGTCTCCACATATCTTCCAAGTATGTTCATTGTATATTAATGAATCAAGTATAATTGATATATTGCTATATATTTCAATCAATTTTAGCAAATAATAAATATCCCAGATGAAGAAATATAATAGTAATACCATTAAAAAGCAATACAGCTTTTCAACTTTTATGTGAATAGTCTATGAATAGCCTCTATTATTATCTTTCATAGGATATGCCCATAAATATACCTCTCCATTTACATTATGGCAATATATACAACCTGCATTAGTGAAATAATCATTTTCACAATGATGGTAAAAGACAGATTCTGAAGATAATACATTTGAGATATTGAAATAGTTTTCATATTGGAATATTGAAAATATAATATCAGTACTATGGAATACTTGTCACAATAATCGGATATTTAAATGTATGCTTTTCATATATATAAATGAATATACTTATTATTGTATAATATATATATATATATATATAATATAGTATATACTATAGTATATACAGGTCATAATATAGTGTAAATAGTATATTAAATATAATATATAGTATATACAATATATAAAGCATATAATAATGTGTATTCATCTATATCAAATAGTAATATGTATACATTATTTTAACATTTTTGAAAAAGTTGAAAATTTTTACAAAAAATATCAAAGTGTATAAAATAATAAAAAAAGTTGATCTGATCTGAAAAAAAACTAATTACATATTTATAATTATAAATTATAAGATTATAATCACTGCAAAAAACTAGTCTAGAAAATATGTATGAATCCCAAACCTCAAAAATCATGTGAACCAGTATAATATAAATACACATTATTTTGATAATAATATGTATATTGATAATGAACTATTGAATAGAGTATACATTTTAAGGACTGTATATTGATTCTAAACTTAACTGGAAATCTCACATTGATTATATTTGCAAAAGAATATCAAAATTCATATCAATATTATACAAATTCAAATTTTCATTAAGTATCATATCACTTCAATTATTATATAATTCTTTTATCCTACCTAATCTTAGTTATTGTATTAATATATGGAGAATAACTTATACATCAAATATAAACAGGGATTATTATATTACAAAATAGATCTATACGTGCTATTTATATTTTACAAAATAGAATTATACCGATGCATTTTATAATTCTTTAAATATTTTGAAATTTAAGGATATATATAAATTATAAAAAATATAAAACAATATTAATTATGTATGATGTTTTAAATAGTGAATCAACATTTCCATATACATCTATATTTGTACAAATAAGTCAATATAAATTTTTAATACCATCATATAGGTTACAAATAAAATATTTTAGTATATTTTATAATATATCTATATTATGGAATAATTTAGAAAATTCTTTTAAAAAAGTCTATCGAATTCATTTATAAAATGGAATATATATCAATCATCTATATAATATTTTATGTAGATTTATTGAACATTTAAACATACATATATATATATATATATATATATATATATATATATATATATGAGTATATATGATTTTAAATATTTAACTAATGATAACTATTTGATTAAGGATACATATTAACTAATGATAATTATTAAATTAGGATACTTAAACTATATAATGTACATTATAATACAATTTTAAATTACTTGAATATATTTATATAATAACATTTATTTTCCAGTAGTATTTTAATTTTTATTAATTATATGTTTCTATATTTTTATTTAATTTTATTTATACTTTTTAGATTGTTAATTTAATTTTTAATATATAAATTATGTTTTATATTTAATATATAAAAAAACAACAAAATAAAATATTATCATGTATTTTTAAAATTTTATTTTTTAATACAAATATTTCTTGAGATATATATAAATAATCTTAAAATGATTAAAAAAACTTATTACAAAAAGAAAAATTACTTTTTTAGCTTGCTTCTTATTTTTTTGTTTGAATTTTGATTTTTTTTTAAATATTATATAGTTCCAAACATTATTTACTATTTGATTTCAAGTCTTGGTATATAAATTGTAACAATAACAATACTTTACTTTTTTTGATAAAGTGTAAAGTTATGAAAAATTAATATTAATTGAATTAACTTATTATGTGTATTGGAGTATTATTGTATATTAGGTGTATTTGTAATTGTATAGATTTGTAATTGTTAACGTTTGTTTACGTTTTGTTTAATTACATAATTATTTTGTTTTAATTATTTGATTTTATTTTAGTTATTTTATTTATTTATCTTATCTCTAATTTTATTTACATGATGAATGGCATTATGAGGAGTTTTAAAAAAAAAGTATTCTCATTTGTTTAATATTTTTAATAAAATAATTACCATTATAAAAAGTAATCTATTGGAATACACATTTATAGTAACATTTGAACTGTTTAATTGTGTTTTTTTTTGTTTCTGATGAGTAACTGATGTTTTTTTATTAGTATGGGTATTGGTATGACGTACCAGGTACGTTCCGGGGAATGTCGGGGAAAGGGATATACTTGTAGTGAGAGGAAAGTATTGCAATTGTTCGTATTATTGTCCCAAATAGGATCCCTAAGACATTGGATCTGAGGAACCCATATCCTTGAAGATGATATACCATATATACTTATTAGTTTCAATTAATGTTTGCTATAGCAAACATGGAGTAACATAGAGTATACTCTGGATATAATTTGAATAATTTAATATCTCTGATTTTTATAAGTTATTATTCTAATAGATTACTAAATAATTAAATTTTATTTATAATTTTGTCTTAACATATATTTTTGTATATATTTTGTGTATACATTTTTATACATATATATATATATATATATATATATATATATATATATTAATTTTACGAACTTTAAATCTGCGAATATTTTATTTTATTTTATTTGTACTATATTTTTCTCCTTACAATTATCCTTTAGGTAATGGTAACAGGTAAACGAGTAGATACGTATAGCGCTTTTTCGTTTACCATAGTCATACGTAAATTCTGATATTATTATCCATTATTATTATTATTATTACATATATATATATATAGTTTATAGTCATTATTACTTCATTTCTTCGATAAATTAATTAATATACATTGTATTTATCAGAAAATTAAAGACAGATAATCTCAGAAATTAGAATTGTGAATTCGCATGAAGAAGAAGTTTGTTAGTACAATTAGATATAATAAATAATGATAATATTAAACAATTTCTTTAACATATATTTATTCAAATTTATATATTGTAATTTATTTATCTAGATGTCATTAATTATTAATTAAAATTATTATATAAAAAATAACATTATTTATAATAAATATTATTATATGTTTAATGTAGATTGATAAAAGTTTATATTATTTTCTTATAATATATATATATATATATATATAGTTATTATTACTTAATTACTTCGATATAATAATTAATATACATTGTATTTATTAGAAAGTTAAGACAAATAATCTAAGAAATTAGAATTATGAATTTTCAGGAAGAAGAAGAAGAATGTTAGTACAATTAGATATAATAAATAATTATTATATTAAACAATTTCTATAAAATTACTAATTTTAATAAATATTAAATAAATATAATGAATTATAAAGTGTTACATATTTTAAAACTCCTATTTGATAAATTCTTATAACACAATATTAAATTAATTAATATTCTTTGAATTTAGACCGAGTCCAATGTCCTATATGTTATTCATTATTTGCATCAGAAGAATATATGATGATTCATAGTAGACACGAACATAAGAATGAAAACATTGATGATATATCTGTATATGTATGTAATTATTGTTCGTACACATGTAAACTAAATAGTTCTATGAGAAATCACTACGATAATGAGCATGAGGATGAATTTGTCGATACAAATAAGCCTTATAAATGTAATAAGTGCTCTTATAGATGTAAATTAAAAAAACATCTTAAACAACATATGATAAAACATACAGATGAGAAGCCTTACAAATGTAATATATGCACATATGCTGGTAAAACCAAATCGGCTCTGAATACACATAAAGTAATACATACAGATAAGAAGGTTCACAAATGTGACATATGTAAATTTAGAAGTAATTATTTAAAAGTTATTAAAACACATAAACTATTACATACAGGTGAGAAACCTCATAAATGTGATATTTGCACATATAGTACTACAACAAAATATAATCTTAAATTACATAAAATTTCACATACAGGCGATATGCCATTTAAATGTAACCTATGCAAATATGAATCTAAAACATCAACACATCTTAACACACATAAACTAATTCATATGGGTGAGAAGCCACATAAATGTGATATTTGCACATATAGTGCTAAATCAAAACGCAATCTTAAATTACATAAAAGGTCACATACAGGCGATATGCCATTTAAATGTAACCTATGCAAATATGAATCTAACACATCATCACATCTTAACACACATAAACTAATTCATACGGATGAGAAGCCTCGTAAATGTGATATTTGCACATATAGTGCTAAATCAAAACACAATCTTAAATCACATAAATTAAAACATAATGTATTACAAACTTTATAAATGCTAATGTATAATTAGTTTTATAATATATAGAAATGTAACATGTGCATATAGAACATTTGTAGATTAGACAATATTAATTAAGTGAAGTACGCACCAATATTTATTTTAAATGTAAATATTTATTTTAACTATTAGACTTCAAATAAATATGTCAAAGATAATAAAATGTTATTATATTATTACAACAATAAATTATTTTAGAGTTATAATACACTCATATGAAGTTTATATTTATTGTATAAATCTATATTTAAAGTTGACTGATCAATACTATTATTCTTGACTAAGAATTTATAGTTTTAATAAAATAATATCACTTGAGAACTATTACATATTTATATACTATAAACTACTATAGTTGTCTTAATAATATGATATTAATTTAATATAAGAATGGAAAAAATCGTGTATGGAAGAACTTGAAATATAATTTATATTTCGGATGATATTTAAAAATCATAGAAATTATTATATGTTATTTCTAATGTTTTTATTGATATTAATAATCAGTAAATGAAAGAGTATCTATCGGCAATGAAAACATTAATCTGCATTATAGTTACTAAATTAGATCTATTAAATCTATTTAAATGTATTAAATAAAATATATTACTAGATATCTAAATTTTTAATAAATATTCCTTGTCATGGTATTATATGAATTACAACAACAATAATTATATTATTTATTAAATATGTACTACTATTTTAATACTATAGTAGTTAAATACTACCATTAACTCTATTAACATATATATATATATTAGTGTTGCAACCGGACCCTCATTTCCATGTATCAGTATCGTTCAATTCAAAAAATCTAAGTATCAGTATCGTATCAGTTCATAAAATCAAAGTATCAGTATCATAAATAATGTTTTTAATTATCAATATAGTATCAGTACTAGTGTTGGACATTTTAAGATTTTTCACTCATTAGAAGTTTTCAAATAGTAATTATATACACTTCGAAGGTTTAAAATAGTATTATTTTTGATAAATTAAGTATTCTAAGTTTTTAATAGTAAAATTATTCATTTCGAAGGTTTCAAATAGTAAATATATTCATTTCGAAAGCTTCAAATAGCTTTAAATAATATTCGTCCAACACGGCATTGCTCAATTTTGTATTGTTTGCCTATCTATTATTTATCAAGTATAGCTATTCCTGATTCTATATTGCTAATATATAATAAAATAAATTTTAGCTAAAATACAAACAAATGTAGATAATATTTTTTTTTATATTTCAAAAATTAGTTGAAAAATATTACAAAATATATTTTTTTTAAATGTTCTAAAAATAATATAAAAATTATAATATTTATATATTATATATTAAAATAATATTTCAAAAATTAGAGGAAAAATATTTAAAAAAAAACAAAATATATTTTTTTTTTTAATATCGAAAAATATTTTAAAAATATAACAAATATTTCTATATAATAAAATATAATATAATATATTATAGTGGAAATCAACTATGCTCATACATTATTTATATACAAACACTATTTATCTTAAATTAATTAATTAAAGTTATTTAAAATAATATTTAATAGAGTTAAAAATGTTGTTCCAAAGACACTAACAAAAATATTTAAAATCCAATGTAGCCAATGGAAATTTAATTAAATTTCGCTACATTGGATTTTAAATATTTTTTTTTATTATTTGAATTTATGTTATCTAACTAATTTTTTTAGCTCACATTTATTACTAATAATGATAGAGTATTAGTCCAATTATTACAAAAATGTAGGTGTATCAGTATCAATCCGAATTTTTTTAATTTTAAAAACAGGTATCAGTCCGAGTCCGAAAACCAAACGTATCAGTCCGAAGTCCGGTTGCAACACTAATATATATATATATATATATATATATATATATATATATATACGTTCTAATACATATGTTTACATAACTAAATAATCATTTCATACTTTTTTTCTATTTGAAGTTATATTATAATTACTTACTTATAAGTAGTAACTATAGTTACTTTATTCTACACAATAGTCGTGGGAAACATGAGTCTACTTATTTGTATATGTTTTACTCCATCTATCATTGGTCCAAATTAGCTTCACGTAATAGAATACGTTCCTAGTTTATTGTCCCAATCCAGTTTTTTAGTTTTTTCGATTTAATCTCACATCCTTTCAAACCTGTTTAATAGTAATTAATATCTCATTGTATGACATAAGAGGAAGTTTTCTTCTAATTTTGTTCATTAGAATGTAATATCACTAGAGAACTATTAAATATTTATTTACTATAGACAACTATAGTTTTCTTAATAATATGATATTAATTTAATATAAGAATGTCGTGTATGGAAGAAATTTAAATATAATATATATTTCTGATGATAATTTATAAATGCATAGAAAATATTATATGTTATTTCTAATGTTTATATTGATATTAATAATCAGTAAATTAAAGAGTATATCTATCGGCAATGAACAAATTAACCTGCACTATAGTCACTACATTAGATCTATTTAAGTTTATTAAATAAAATATATTACTAGATATCTAGATTTTTAATAAATATGCCTTATCATATATAATTGTATTAAATACAACAATAATAATTCAATTAAATATGTACTACTATTTTAATACTATAGTTGTCAAATAATACCATTAACTCTATTAACATATATATATATATACTTTCTAATATATATTTTTACATAGTCAAAATTACATAACTCAATAATCATGCCCTATACTCTTTTCTATTTGAAGTTATATTATAGTTAGTTACTCTATTCTACACAATAGTCGTAGGAATCTTGCATCGAATTATTTTTATATATGTTACTCCGTATATTAGCTTAAAGTAATATAATACTTTCTATCGATGGTCCCAATCCAGTTTTTTTATTTTGATTTCCTCTCACATATACTCTGAAACACATTTAATAGTAACTAATATCTCATTGTATGACATAAGTAGCAAGTTATCTTCTAATTATTTTCATTCGAAATTTCACATTCAACATTTAATAAAGTTAGATGTAGAGAGGCTAGAATGTATTTAATCTATCCTCTAAAATACTATTTGAGAAGGTAGAGTATGAAAGATATGGAGATTGGTAAACATTATTTAGTGTGACTCAATTGTCGAGATAGCGTATCTAATATTTGTAGTAATAAATATAAACATTGGTGTTAATTGATAATGTCGGCAGATGTAGTTTATCCAGTCCAATGTAATATGACGTGTGGGATATAATTAAGTTTAACAGATATATATATATATATATATATATATATGTAATGTAGTGTACTTTGTGTGAGTGTGTGTACAAATGAGTTTAGAGTATTATATTAGATTGGCGGCGCGGTGTGATATTAAAGCAGTATTATTGTGAGCATGAATGTTACATAACATAAATATTATATAATATAAGCGCGAGGATATTTGTCAGGGTTGATGAATGTTTATATAACGAGAATCATCATGTATCTCCCACCTCGTAGAATCACCATGTATCTCTCACCACGTATTCTCCCACAACGTATTCTCCCCACCACGTATCCCGATCTTCACCCTGCGACCACGATGACGGCGGCCACTACGACTAATGAGCTGCTTCTGGAACTGTACCGACTCCAACCGTATTATTGTTATTATTTATCTGGCACGCCCCTTAAGATATTGTGGGCGTGACGTCTTGAATTGTGCGAAGGTGATCTTGACTTTTGAGTTAGCGGTCATAGCGAGATGACGTATGCGAAAACCTGATATCGACGGTTACCACGAGGGAATTCTAATAAAGGAATGAAACGCGTATTTCTTTATTAATTTATATCTAAGTAAATTGATTAGTAGTAGATAAGGAAATCGAGCCTACACTACATATATATATATATATATATATATATATATATATATAATGTTGTTTGCATGAAGCTATACTAGAATGTAGCCGGAAAACGTATATAATATTAGATTGAAGTCCAAGATATAATGCATTGAGGAATAAATCCAATATTGATAAATATAAACTGTATATAATATATATTTGAATTATATCAAATTAATAATTATATTACCCTATGGACTTTTTAATTATTATTTATTTTGTATAGCATAATTTTTATATATCAAGTATCCTCTATCCTATGATATTATATTTATATAATATAATTATAAATAAATAAGTACTTATGTTTATATGTAAGTATACAATTAAATATGTAATAGCTAAGGTGTAAATAATGATAATATACTTTAGATACTATCAAAGCCCTTTGATACTATGTAAACAAAGTTATCTAACTCACACTCCTTTCATCAAATTAATCATTTTCTTGCGGAATAATCTACATTTATAATTATTATTACTTTATATTTAATTAAGTAATGTAACCTCCCGTCTTCTCCATGTTTCTATCAATAACTTTATATCTTCAAGAAGATTGTTCAAAAATTTGAGAACAAATTTCTTAAAAATCATTATATTGAAATATAATTAGCTCTATTATAAATTATAATGTATATTATAATAATTACCTACTACCTACTGGGGTATAGAGTAGCTGATTAGAGGCAGTACCTTTGTAAACCTGCTTGTCGCATGTCGATATAGACATGAGTAGTAACTCTGGACCTCAATTAATTACTCAACTCTCACTAATGGCTCCAAGTAACTGGTGATTAACCAGTGGCCATATCCCGGTACCTCCACTCGACAGTGGTGCTAAACTTAGTGAGGGGAAATCTGCTGCCTCGCAGATTATGCTTCTTTAGGCATAGGCTAGGAGAATGTAACTCTGACCATAAATCTAAGTCGGGTAGATGGTGTTCGTTAACTTTGGTTAGTAGATCATCTAGGAGAAGGAAATCTCTGATTTAAAAACCAACCTTCCGGAGAGGAATGGGACCCGCCGGACTATATTCAACAATATAGTTATATCCCAAGAAACAAAATTAAATTATCCATACCGGCTCGGCCGTCGCCCGGGATAAAAAGGACCGCGCATATCGTTAATTATCAGGACGAATGTGAAAAAGATGATACTGATAAGAAGAAAGACAGAAAGTCAATGAGGCTTCGCAATAACGCAACTTTTGGCACTTGGAACGTACGAACTCTTAACAGAACAGGAAATTTAGAAGAATTGGAATATGAAATGAAGAAATACACATGGCAAGTTTTAGGACTATGCGAAGTTAGGTGGAAAGGATCTGGTAATGTCGTAACTGACAACGGTAACCATCTTTACTATAGTGGTGAAGAGAAATATCATAAGAATGGTGTAGGATTTTTGATTCACAAAGATATAAAAGACTTTGTAGCCGAATTCAAACCTATTTCCAGCAGAATATGTACATTGAGGTTAAAAGCTAAACCATTAAATATATCGATAATACAGATATATGCACCAACTTCGGATTATACAGATGAACAAATTGAAATCTTCTATTCAAGCCTACAAGATATAATTGACAAAACCCATAAAAAGGACATGTTAATAATTCAAGGTGATTGGAATGCAAAGATTGGAACTGACTCACTGACAGATTGGAACGAATATTGTGGACCTTCATGTAACAACTCAACGAATGACAGGGGGATCAGATTATTGGAATTTATATGTTATAATGACATGATTTTGGCAAATACTCTAGGAATACACAAATCCTCAAGAATAGCAACATGGCACTCTCCAGATGGTAAAACTCATAACCAGATAGATTATATCCTCATGAAGAGACGATTTAAATCTGGTATCAATGTGGCTAAAACTAGAGTATATAACAAAGCTGATATAGGAAGTGAGCATGACCTTGTGATGATATCCTTCAAACAAAAATTCAAATCTCAAAGAAAACAAAAGAGCATTCGTAAAAACTACAACATTGAACAACTAAGTAATAATTCTTCAATTCTTGCTCAATATAGAGACACTATAGAAAATGAAATTAAAAACAAGTTAATGCACAACACAATCAATTCCGATGAAACAACTGATATTCTTAACAGAATAATAAGCGAAACTGCAACAAAAGTAATTGGATTTAAAAGGAAAAAGACAAAACCATGGATAACAGAAGATATTCTGGAACTTTGTGATAAATGTAGATCATTGAAATTTCAAAAAAGTAATCACTTACAAGAATATAATTCACTGAATAAGAGGATAAGAAAGAACATGAAACAAGCCAAAGAAAATTGGTTAAATAACGAATGTAAAGATATAGACAATTCATTTGCAAGTAACAGATCTAAAAAAGCATATTCAATTATAAAAGCTCTGACAAAGAAGAAATCAGAAGCGATCAACACAATATTAAGCAAAGATGGTAAATTTTTGAGTGAAGATACACATATTATTAAAAGATGGACTGAATACTGCCAAGAATTATATAATTATGAATCCAGAGGAGACAAAAATGTTTTGCAAACGATAGATGAACAACACGAAGAAGAGAGAGATGATAGTATTTTAAGAGATGAAGTAGTTAATGCTATATATTCACTAAAACATGGAAAAGCTGCTGGTGTAGACAATATACCAGCAGAACTAATAACATATGCAGGTGAAGGAATGACAGACATACTCCACAAGATATGTTCCAATATATGGGAAACTGGTATCTGGCCAGAAATATGGACAAAATTGTTAATTATAACTCTACCGAAAAAAGGTAATCTTCAACATTGTTCTAACTACAGAACGATAAGTTTGATAAGCCACGCAAGCAAAGTGATGTTGAAAATCATTAAGAATCGTTTAGAACCACAAGCGGACCGTATTATTGCGGAAGAACAGGCTGGGTTCATGAAAGATAGATCTACGATAGAACAAATATTCAACCTAAGAATACTATGCGAGAAACATAACCTACAACAAAAAAAGCTATATCATATATTTATTGATTTCCGAAAAGCATTTGATAGAGTGTGGCAAAATGCACTATGGTCCTCAATGAAGAAATATAATATCGATACAAAGTTAATTAATTTAATACAAAGTTTATATGAAAAGGCAAGCAGTGCAGTAATACATAAAGGAATATGTGGCGATTGGTTTCCAACGAAAACCGGAGTAAGACAAGGATGTCTTCTCTCACCTACTTTATTTAATATATTCCTAGAAGATATAATGAACGACGCGCTAAGCAATCATACTGGTTCAATAAAGATAAATGGCCGAAATATAACAAATCTCCGCTTTGCTGATGATATAGATGGTTTAGCTGGCTCGGAAGAAGAACTAATAAATTTAACTGAGTGTCTTTTTAAATCAGCAAATAGATTTGGAATGGAAATAAATCCTTCTAAAACTAAGCTTATGTTAAACGACGACAATTGTCAACCAAACATTGATATTCATGGCGAAATAATTGAGACCGTAAAAAGCTTCAAATATCTAGGATCAATCATAAACGAAAATGGATCAAGAAAAGAAATCCTGTCAAGAGCGGCACAAGCAAGTCAAGCATATAGCAATCTAAAGATAATATGGAATGATAAAGACATACGTCTAAAGTACAAGTTAAAACTCATGGACTCTCTTGTCAACTCGATATTCCTGTATGCATGTGAAACATGGACTCTAACTGCTGAACTCGAGAAAAGAATACTAGCATTCGAAATGAAGAACATCAGAAAATTACTCGGTATAACATACCTTAATAGAGTTACTAATCAAGAAATAATAGATCGAATATCATCATCATTAACAAGTCCCTTCACCGATATCCTCACAACAGTTAAAAGGAGAAAACTGAAATGGTATGGACACGTGACCAGAGGCGATGGACTTGCCAAGATAATCCTTCAGGGTAATGTCGAAGGTAAAAGATCCCGTGGACGTCCAAAAAAACAATGGATAGATAATATAAAAGAATGGACCGGAAAAGGCTTCAATGAACTAAATGAAATTGTATATGACCGGAAGAAGTTGAGAACATTTTGTTTCAACGTGACACGCCCCCACGGCTCAACAGGCTAAGGGACCAAGGTAACAAGGTAACTACCTACTACCACAGAGCTAAAGAGAAAAGGTGACCAAATTAGATCAACGCTTTCTGCATGTCAGATACCTTGTTTACTACTCTATTTCTCTCTAGCTCTATGCCTACTACCAACAAAAACTACAAACCTACTATCTTTCGTTCAAAATCTATCAACTATAATAAAAAGAAAGCATTGATCCTATAATCCTCGCAAATTAATTAAAATAGCAAATAAAATTATCTCCATAATCCCGAATAAGTCAAATTTCCAACTATCCTCTATTTTTTTTTAATTCTTTAAAAAAATAAAATTTCAAGCATTAATTATATTATTCGCGATGCTACTCCACCCTTACGACGTAAACTAATACGTGGTCTATGTCTTAAAATGCATATCAAAATCACTGCATTTGATAACATATGTTGATAAAAGAACGAGTTTAAAAAATAATAATATTTAGACGGGCCGACGACGCTTTAAAGGGGATTCGCGGCTTTTAAATGTATTAAGATAGGAGGTATTTTTTGTTATGTATTTTTAAAATGTTTCAGCACCTATGGTTTTAATTCAATTTCAATTATGTAAATGTCAATTAAGTATAAAGTATTAACCAATATAAGTTAATTTATTATTAAAAATAGATCACTGAAAACCCAACATATTTTGAGACAAGATATGATGCTAAATTAATTTTTTGTAACATTTATTATACATATAAATATAAAGATATTGTGAATATTTCATCAATTTTGGAAATTATTGAGAGGGTTGACAAATTTATAAAATTCAAAATAAATTAAAATCAATATTATGAGTAAATCGGGTATAAAGTTTGACTACATTTATTTTTAATTTTATGGTAATATATGTTTATAATGTATATATGTGACTACATTTCTAGTAGTATATTATAATATAACTCCACGCTAATATATCGATAACATTATTCTTCTAATATTTATTTTATATTTACAATAATTATACATAATAAGCTATATTTATGAAATTTTTTAAAAGGAAAATAATTTGTTTTACCTCAATCTAAGGTCGATATTCTAGTGAAACTACTAGCAAAAATATTCGGTTAGATTACTTAATTAATCGATGACATGTTGCAGCCTTAATTAATATAACCCTTATGGAATATAAACTATTACCGCATTACGTATCTAAATATTAATGTGTAATATCTCTACTATTTATAATTGTTATAATATATAACGATTATATTTTAATAAATATTCATATTAGTAATTACATTTATTTATTATAACAGTAAATATATTGATATTTGATAATCTTAAAATTAAATGAAGTTAATTAATCATATAAATTTGGTAATTTAAATTGGTTTATATTCCTATCTAACACATCGTAAAATCTCTATTATGATAGAAAAATATTACTCTCAAACAAAAACTTGCCGAAAATAGAGTAACTTTAAAGGATTATCCCATTACATATATGGGGTTCCACAGGGATCCACATTAGGTCCTCTACTTTTTACAATTTATATTTCTCCTTTTAAATATATAATAAAACAAACACCAAATGCGAAATATCATATATATGCGGATGACATTCGAATTTATGCTGAATCTTGTCATCACGATAAATTAATGTTATGTGCAAATAATATTCGTAAATGGCTCTTAAATAATAATTTACTTATAAATAGTAGTAAAACTATGCTCTTAAATATTTCTCTTTCTAATTTTGTTTTTCCTGATATTATATTTGATAATATTTTAATTACACCTTCATCTAAAATTAAATTCCTTGGAATAATTGTTTCATGTAATTTATCTCAGTCAGATCATGTATCATATATATGTAAATCATCTAATTATCATTACATAATATAAATATCATTCGTAAATATGTATCAATAAAATCAACTATTCGACTTATTGAAAGTTTGTTTTTATCGAGATTAGATTATGTGAATATTATCTTAATTGAGCTCCAATATATATATATTAAAACAAATTAAACGAGTTATTAGTAGATGTATAAAAATTATTTTTAATATCCCATATTCTAGTAGATTTTCGACTAGTTATTATTTACATAAATTAAGATGGCTAGGGTATCTTCCAGGATTAATCATAGATTTTTATTTTTATTTAAAAAAGTAATTATTTCTGGAGTACCTTCCTATTTATCAACGCTATTATCAGAGAAAAGAACTGGATACTCGAGTAGCTATCCCATGCAACTTGAAGAGGCTCGATGGCGATTACAAATCACTAAGATGTCCTTCAATATTTCTATTGCCTCGGTATGGAACAAGCTACCTCTGTCGATAAGAAGTGCTCCATATATCCCAATATTCCGAAAAAGACTGAAACACATCTTGTATTATAATGTTGTGTTAATATTTTGTTAACATGATTACACTTTAGAGAATTGTTGCTACTATTATTCAAGTTTATAAATAAACTTTATTATTATTATTATTTCAACTTAATAGAAAATCGTTTTAAAGTTAATATATTTCCGGCAAGTTGCCGGAAATACTTTTGTGGATTCCCCCTTTAGAAATTAATTGTATTAGATCCTTTTCAATATACAATAATCATGAAGAGACTAACAGTAAATATTACTATAATTTCCAAAGTCCCTACTCTACATATATAGTGCCATCAGGACATTAGGCTAAGTATCGTTGATGTAGTTTAATTTCACGCGATAACCTTCTTAGCAGTACCTGTTTTAACATGACTAGGTATCACAGTATTGGACTCACTTGGAGTTCAAACAACTTCTGGAGAATTCCGTGATATCGTGTCATGCTGATTCCCAGTGGTTTCTTCCGTAATGGGTATCGTCGTCGTATCTCTATCATCTGGGGTTAGGGATAGTATTCTTGGATCAGATATTATCTTAGATGGTAGTGGATTAAGGCTATTCCTATTCCGATGTATTCCA
Source organism: Osedax fenrisi (assembly GCA_964019155.1). Lineage (NCBI taxonomy): Eukaryota > Metazoa > Annelida > Polychaeta > Sabellida > Siboglinidae > Osedax > Osedax fenrisi. The sequence continues at coordinate 21,706,495 of OZ025246.1, forward strand.
CGAGTTAATAAATACTGAATAATGCCTAGTTGTTTAATTACGCTTTCTTCCCTCCCTAGATATTTTACAAATACTTTCCTCCCTGCTCCTAATACTGTCCCTTCTATCGCGTTATGATAATTGTCAACATTTCGCTTCAATCTGTTCCTATAATTAGCCTCCTTAACTACTAGAGTTTCAATATTTACTTAGAAAGTGTTAACGCTTGTTCTAAATGGGGAATTCTACTTCGCAATTTCCTACCCATTAGGTTAACAACTTTACTGGGGATGTATCGCATTACAGAGGGGCATTGCTATAAACTAACAGTGTTAATTCTAAGAATTTCATTTATTTATTAACATATTAACAGTCCGAACCATTCGTTTAGCTTCCCCATTGATCTGAGGATATCTTGGTGAGATATAAATTGTGGGTGATTTCTAACTGTTCCATAAACTTTTTAGATTCGCTACTCGCATATTAGAGTCCATTGTCTGACCTTATAATTTCCGGAATTTATTACCGTCTAAATATATTCATAAAGTTCCTTAATTATATCTATACTTCAAGTAAACTCTAGTTTATCAATTTCTGGAAATATAGATTGATAATATATGACTAGCATGTATTTGCTTCCCTGAAATTCAAATAGGTCAGTAGGCTACTAACATTGGCCATAGTTTAGTAGGTCATTCATTGTGTTTAGGGGTTCCCTTTTATTACTTAGATGACTACTACAAATTGTACATGACTTTACCATATATATATATATATATATATATATATATATATATATATATATATATATATATATATAGTATACTAGAGATACCAAGCCACCACACTGAGTAATTACTAGCTAGTTCTTTCTACATTTAGCTATACATAAATATCCTACATGAATTTTAGAAAGCATCTCGATTCTATCCTGTTATCCATTACAATATACTCCAACTTTCATCTATTCAGAATACATTATTACGGAAGTAATTTTACAGAAACTTTACGAAACCACTACTAAATAATCTTCCGATTTGACTATTGTTCTTCTCTACTGAATAAACTTTCTACTAGATCTACCTTTCCACTAAATCGGGTTATTCCTTCAGCAATACGTACTATAGTATACTAATGCATAATACATATGGAACAATATGGTAAAACTTCTCATTAATCATCTCGTATGTGGCTAACCTTCTTCCCAGGTGTAAAATAAATGTTCTCTATTATCTGTTTAGTTATACCAAAGCCCAGGGGCTTTGGTTATACTCTAAATAATATAATATAGTATTTGTACTAAACTATTTATATGGTTTAGATATGAATAAGAACAATTTAATATATATTATTTAACATTATTATTATTAAATTAATCACACGACTATAGGAAAGGTGTGTATTAAAATTGATATTAATTAATGTTAAACAATTCACTTAACTTTATCCGTAAATCCATTTATTCTTTCAACCATAGATATATACCGGAAACCTATAAAATGTCCACTACAGAGTAAATCAATTAACAAATTGTGTTATATAAATACATTATTTTAGTATTATTTTATTTCAGATGATCGAATGGGATTAACATTAGGCTCTAACATATCATATTTTAGTGCTAATAAACCTGTATTCATTATCATCATCATTATATAAAATAAGTACTTATACATATATATGTGTGTATTTCTCAACTCTATCTATAATTCTCCTGTAATTACTTAAGTCTTATTTTGAAGGCGATAATATTTCTTTCCAGTTCGTCCGTTACCATCCAATTATCGGAACCATATTCAAGAAACAATATTATGGACTAAAAAACATATATATTATTTATGTCACACTTTTAAGATGTATAGATTTACAAATAATCAACTAATCATATTTTCTCATAACAATATATAAATATATAAAAAAATATATTTTTGTGTTCATAATAAAATAATAAAAATCTAATATTTTAATATCCTACTTAAACAACTCTCTTAAACAACAAATACTTTAGCTCCATCTGATAATGTGGATAATGTGTGTGATTATATTACCTTATATTCTATTATGTATATATCTTAATATTTTAATTTATGTATGACACTCACTTATTTGTTTACAATTATATATATATATATATATAATGTATATAATTATAATAGTAATTCATCATTGTGTAACACAAGTTATTTATATCATATACATGAATGTGAAATAAGATAACATAAAATAATCTTTATATTTAACAAAATTATTATATATAAATAAATATGTAATAAATATATAAATAGGGGAAAGTAACCGAATACGGACAGTGCCCGAATACTGACACTCTCGGTATCTCAGAAACCATAAATCCTACAAAAAAATGTTTAAAGAATTAATGAATACAATATTAATAATTATATATATATATATATATATATATATATATAATATATATATAGTCTATATATATAGTCTATATATAGTCTAAAAAAGTATTTTTTATTTTTTAATTATTTAAAATATTGCTGATATATCTAATAAACTGATTATTTTATTACGTTTTTAAATTTATGAAAAAAAATGCAAACTTATAACCTTCTCAAGAATATACAAATGTATCGATATAAATATATCTTTTATATCGATAGAATACCAGTAATATCGGTCCAGGTAACTTCAGGCCACTTTTGAAGTAATTTCGGACCACTTTAAAAAAATATACATGTATAAATGTCGATACATTTTTTTAAAACTAACAATAAATTGTCTATTATTAACATATATATTTACCAATACGTTGTTGTCAAATATCTATAATTATAAATCCTTGTATATAACTGGGTTAAACAACTATAACTAAGTTATTATATAGTATTATAAGGTATTATATGTATTATCCTACATTATTTATTATACTTGATTCACGCAAGGACATGTAGCTATTACCTACTTGATATGTATATGTTATATACTTTATATATGTATACTTATGATTAACTATAATGTAATCTTCAATTTAATTTTAACAAATTTATTTATATTAATTAAACTTTATTAATATGGTTAGAGTGTTTAAGAAGTTTAAAATCAGCACTTGCTTTTAAGAGCCTGTTATCAAATACAGAATAGGATATGATTACTGGAAATCAACTATCAGTAAGACATTATAAACCAGGATTATGCATTACACATTTTAATAGGTTATGATGTACGCCGTACATTGTACTGGTAGGCGAGGACTATGAAGCGTGGACCCTCATAGACACTACTCATACAACTAGATATGCATACACTCTAATTGTATGAATGATAAATGCACTTGAATGATACATGTACATTGGTGTCAGAAATTCACAAACGAGATAGGACTTTATGGGATTATAGACAAATTATCTACAACGATCAGACGTTGACGTTTAAAGTTTGACTTATAGGTAGATCAAAATATACAAAAATACCTATATATATATTGTAATTGTAATTGTACATTCTAGAATATAGAATATAAATTACATTATTTCTAAGTGTTTATACTTGGGAATATATATGCATTGTGAAATGTACATGTATATATATATATGTAGGCAGGGCCGGCTTAAGCATACTATGGGCCCCGGGCAAAAAAAAACGTATGGGCCCCATAATAATTGAATAACATATTAAATGGGCCATTTTGGCAAAAACTAATATTTATAACTTTTCAATTTTATCATATGTTATCATTATACTAATTATTTTGTAATTTGTTTGTATACTTTAATCAACTCCTCATAATAATTTCTTTTCTCGCATATATATTTAGAGCAGTGGTTCCCAACCTTTTTTCACCGTGACCCTTTTTTTTATAATTCTTAATTAAAAAATATACCATGACCCAATGACAAATTTTATTTTGTTATTATTATACTTTAATCATAAAATAATCATATAAAAATTAATATACATATATTTAAATATATATTTCCATCTTAAATTTTTCTCGACCATAAATCCAATTTGCATATAAAAGCATTTATATTATTTTTTAGAAATTGGATCAGGACCTACACAAAATACTCAATGACCCATAGGTTGGGAACCACTGATTTATAGAGTGCATCAATATTTTGTATTACCGCTATTATCTCAATGTAACCTAATTGCAATACTTTTCTGATCGACTTTATTCTACAAAGTAATTAGCTCCACGGTTTTCATTATATCGAAGTCTCAAATTCTAAAATTGCATTTTATTGAATAAATACATTGACTCTAGTAATGTGATTTAAGTTATATTTTAACATATATAATATCAGATATAAATTATGTAATTAGGTCCTATAAGAAGTCATCAAGAGACTGCACTAACATAATCTGCTTGCGATCACCATTTTATATTCGATAATGCTTTTAATAAAAAATATTATATTCTTCTTTAATCTAGATGTTAATATATTCTTTATATAGTTTGGCTAAATAAATTATATTGATTTGGGATGAAGGCAGAGAATATTGCTACACTTGTCGAAGATTTAACGGCATTTTGCCCAATCAGATTTAAGGAATACACTGTGTAGATATGTGAATCCATATTGACAATGGACTATGGTTATTATAATATATTTCATGTCATTGAATCTTCCAGACATATGCTGTCATTTTCATAACTTTGAGCTCTATAATCTATTATAATTATATTATTATTGAAAAAATTCTAATAGATCGGTAGCTAAATATTGACCAATGTGATAAATTATAACTGATAAATTATCAGTGATAATGAATCTCAACGTACAATCATACGTCGTAAATCAATAAATACCTATATAATAATAGTAGGCTATAATACCTACCTAACTTGATATAAATAACGATAATATATATCGATGTGATATATATGGAATTGAGTACACTGATATATAATATAATATTTTGAATTTTTTATTTCTTCAATTATGTAGTTATCAGTAATAACTTATCACCTATTCTCCAATAAGAATATCGCCATTGTGTGTATTTATTTGTAAATAGATAGATGAGGGTAATGTCAATCTAAACATTCATTTGCAAGTAATAGGTGGATAATTGCAAAAATGCCTTTAGTATTATATGTATGTTATATATATATATATATATATATATATATATTTATAAATAATATCTGTTTCAATAAATATAATATTTGTCTGTAATTATAGTATGTTGAAAAAGATAATCATTTTATGTACATAATTCCCTTTCATCAATAGACATTATTAACAATACTATAGGAATAACCTAAAGCAGAATAATCCTATTAAAATTAAAACTATTATATATATATATATATATATATATATTATGTGTACTAATACAACTATAATAATATATACACTATGAAAATATACACATTTGATTAATACGAGCATAAGATAGAGAAAGTTAATTATTTTGAGAAAAATTATTTTGAAAATATCTATTTTTTTAATTACTATAACAATTATAAATCTATATAGAATATCGTTTTTTTCGTAATTTATAATCAATATAATCCTTTACAAATATCAGAAATCATAGTTAAAATATATCTTATACAATATATTTAATTTTAATAAAAAAAAGTTTACTTTTTGTTTTGTAAACTAATTATAGAATTATAAATTGTTAAGATTTAACTATGGTTAATAATACCTTAATACGTTTATCATTTATCACCTTCTAGTTTATCAAACAATTATTTATCAATCGGTTTCATACTATTTGATCTAACAATCAGAGATGTGTGAGAAGATCTATGTTATCACTATTAGCATGTTCTCCAAAATCTTCATGTAGCTGTTTCCACCATATCTTCGTGTCAATTTAGAAATTTTTGTAAAATTCACTCTTCAAATCGGCCTAAATGACTTATATTTAATTAATTTATTATATTATTTTTATTTTTTTAATTAGAATTAATAATATATAAGTAAAATAGTTAAGAAAACTTTTTTTTTTCATATAAATAGTAAAAAAAAAATGTCTCAAATAATTCATGGGCCCCCCAAAATTTGGGGCCCCGGGCAATTGCCCGATTTGCCCCCCCCCCTTAAGCCGGCCCTGTCCCCAGGACATCATTCCATACCACCTATTATTATTAATAATCACATTATAGAATACTCTAACCAAGCTAAAAACCTCGGCCTCATACTTGACCAAAAACTGTCTTATCTACCACATATGACTAATATATCGAAGTCCATTACCCAAGTAACCAAAAGTTGGTTCAAAACTTAGGAAACTTAAGTCATATTGACTTAAGTCAAACTTGGTTCAAAAGTTAGTAACCTGTGATACCGAAAACCTAAGTCAGCGAACCAGATATGGACCAATATAAAACTTAAGTCAGCGAACCAGGTATGGACCAATTTAAAACTTAAGTCAGCGAACCAGGTATGGACCAATTTAAAACTTAAGTCAGCGAACCAGGTATGGACCAATTTAAAACTTAAGTCAGCGAACCAGGTATGGACCAATATAAAACTTAAGTCAGCGAACCAGGTATGGACCAATATAAAACCTAATTCAGTGACCCAAGTATGGACCAATATAAAACCTAATTCAGCGAATCAAGTATGGACCAATATAAAACCTAATTCAGTGATAATGTAGTAACATACATAGTATTACTTAAATAATTTTACTTTTTAAAATAATATTTTATTTATTAAAAACAGTATATTAACTTAAATATATTAATTAAAATTATAATTATTAATTAATTTGCATATATAAAAATTAAATCAATATTTCAAAATAATTAAAAGTTATAATATTTTATTCTTTCTATAATAAAATAATGATATAAACTTAATAATAATACTTACATCAACAACTTAAGTTGAACTTAAGTCATGTATCATAAGTGTATAATATATTATTTATTATATGTATATATATTATATACCATTTAATATATATATATTAATAATATTATTATTATTATTATTATTATTATTATTATTATTATTATTATTATTATTATTATTATTATTATTATTATTATTATTATTATTATTATTATTATTATTATTATTATTATTATTATTATTATTATTATTATTATTATTATTATTATTATTATTATTATTATTATTATTATTATTATTATTATTATTATTATTATTATTATTATTATTATTATTATTATTACAATATATTTAAATATATTATAAACGTATGTTATATTAAGTTCAACTTAAGTTATTGATGTTATCCTATTAATATTTATCTATATAGTTTTTATTTAATTATAAAGAAAATTATAATATATATTCTAATTATAAAGATAATTAAATCAAAACTATATACAATATAATTAAATATGTATATAAAATATATCAAGACAGTTGGTGTATCACTTGATTATAATAAGATGCACTGTACATACAATGTTAATCTCTGTTATGACACTTTTTTATAACAATAAATAATTATCTTTTTTAATATAATATAATATATTATATGTGTCATACACACTATAAAACCTAGTTCAGCTGACTTAAGTTTGACTTAAGTTATAACTTAAGTCATACACACTATAAAACCTAGTTCAGCTGACTTAAGTTTGACTTAAGTTTTAACTTAAGTTATAACTTAAGTCATACACACAATAAAACCTAGTTCAGCTGACTTAAGTTTTACCTAAGTTATAACTTAAGTCATACACACAATAAAACCTAGTTCAGCTGACTTAAGTTTGACTTAAGTTATAACTTAAGTCATACACAAAACAAAACCTAGTTCAGTTGACTTAAGTTTGACCTAAGTCATAAATTAAGTTTTTCATGCCTTAAAAACTTAAGTCATTTCGAATTAAGTTAGACTTAAGAAATAACTTAAGTTACAGTGACTTAAGTTATATAAAATTAAAAATACTTAAGTTTGACTTAAGTTTTGAACCAGATTTTTGACTTAAGTCAATATGACCAACTATGAAGCAAGTATTTTATTTGTGAACCAAGTATGGACCAAGTTTGACCCAATATGTGTTACTTGGGTAATTACACCTTACATACGATCCGACTTATTAGACCTTCTATAACTACTGAACTTGCCAAACTACTAGTTACTTCCTTAATACTGCCCCGACTTGACTACTGTAACTCTACTTTAAATTCACTCCCAGCACATACTATCAAAATGCTCACTAAATTACAATATAGAGACATCAGAACCATTTTCAGGATAAAAAAATACTCACGACAACATATCACACCTTATATGAAATCCATTCACTGGCTACCCATCCCTTACCGCATACAATACAAATTACTCCTACTGACCCACCATGCCACCCATAATAATAAACTTGACTATCTTACTGAACTACTTACGAACTACAAGTCATCCCGACCACAACGAACAATACATAAATACAAATAAATATACCAATAACTTTATCACTTAATAAAAAACAGGAATCTTCTTTTTCTGTAATATCACCTAAACTATGGAACTCCCTACCTCACTCAATTAGATCTATAGTTTCTAACCACACCATTAAAGTCAAATTGAAAACACATCTAATATTTAATATATATATAAGCTATAGCTTATAATAATAATTAATGTACGATACACCGCCGAAAACTCATTACTGATGTTGATCGCAGTGTCTAAATAAATTGCTTACAAGGTTACAAGGTTACATACTGATTAATAACTAAATATTAAATAATAATATATACTATTTTAATATAGCTATACATATACCTAATTACTATAAAGTTTAAATTTAAATTTAATATTACTATTAAAACATAAATTCAATAAAAAATAAACTTCGTGCATGTTATAATTAATTATATTTATGAATATCTACTATAGTGATTAGATATTATAATACTAACATTATTTATACCACGCTTATTTTAGGGGGTCGGTAATAGGAGAAGGGGGTCGGTATTACCCAGCAAACTTTTTTTGGCAAGATTTGGTAAGATTTGGCAAAAAAAAAAAGTGGTTAAACCTTTCAAATATACTCTTATTTTATAAAGGGTTTATAATTAATAAGTTTTTTTAAATTTAAAAATAAAAAAAATTTCCAAAAAAATCCAAAAAAATCTAGATAAATTTGGATGAAATTGGAAACTAATAAATCCGGATATTTTTTTTCCAAAAAAATCCAAAAAAATCTAGATAAATTTGGACAAATTTGGATTTTACAAATCCGGAAATATTTTATCCAAATAAATCCAAAAAAATCTAGATAAATTTGGATGAAATTGGAAAATAATAAATCCGGATATTTTTTTTCCAAATAAATCCAAAAAAATCTAGATACATTTGGATGAAATTGGAAACTAATAAATCCGGATATTTTTTTTCCAAAAAAATCCAAAAAAATCTAGATAAATTTGGACAAATTTGGATTTTACAAATCCGGAAATATTTTATCCAAATAAATCCAAAAAAATCTAGATAAATTTGGATGAAATTGGAAAATAATAAATCCGGATATTTTTTTTCCAAATAAATCCAAAAAAATCTAGATAAATTTGGATGAAATTGGAAACTAATAAATCCGGATATTTTTTTTCCAAAAAAATCCAAAAAAATCTAGATAAATTTGGACAAAATTGGAAACTAATAATTCCGGATATATTATTTCCAAATAAATCCAAAAAAATCCAGATAAATTTGGACAAATATGGATTTTACAAATCCAGAAATATTTTATCCAAATAAATCCAAATAAATCTAGATAAATATGGACAAATTTGGATTTTACAAATCCGGAAATATTTTATCCAAATAAATCCAGATAAATTTGGATGAAATTGGAAACTAATAAATCCGGATATATTATTTCCAAATAAATCCAAAAAAATCTAGATAAATTTGGACAAATATGGATTTTACAAATCCGGAAATATTGTATCCAAATAAATCCAGATATATTTGGATGAAATTGGAAACTAATAAATCCGGATATTCTTTTTCCAAATAAATCCAAAAAAATCTAGATAAATATGGACAAAATTGGAAACTAATAATTCCGGATATATTATTTCCAAATAAATCCAAAAAAATCCAGATAAATTTGGACAAATATGGATTTTACAAATCCAGAAATATTTTATCCAAATAAATCCAAATAAATCTAGATAAATATGGACAAATTTGGATTTTACAAATCCGGAAATATTTTATCCAAATAAATCCAAAAAAATCTAGATAAATTTGGATGAAATTGGAAAATAATAAATCCGGATATTTTTTTTCCAAATAAATCCAAAAAAATCTAGATAAATTTGGATGAAATTGGAAACTAATAAATCCGGATATTTTTTTTCCAAATAAATCCAAAAAAATCTAGATAAATTTGGATGAAATTGGAAACTAATAAATCCGGATATTCTTTTTCCAAATAAATCCAAAAAAATCTAGATAAATTTGGACAAAATTGGAAACTAATAATTCCGGATATATTATTTCCAAATAAATCCAAAAAAATCCAGATAAATTTGGACAAATATGGATTTTACAAATCCAGAAATATTTTATCCAAATAAATCCAAATAAATCTAGATAAATATGGACAAATTTGGATTTTACAAATCCGGAAATATTTTATCCAAATAAATCCAAAAAAATCTAGATAAATTTGGATGAAATTGGAAAATAATAAATCCGGATATTTTTTTTCCAAATAAATCCAAAAAAATCTAGATAAATTTGGATGAAATTGGAAATTATAAATCCAGATATATTTTTTCCGAATAAATCTAGATAAATTTGGATGAAATTGGAAATTAATAAATCCGGATATATTTTTTCCAAAAAAATCCAAAAAAATCTAGATAAATTTGGACAAATATTGGATTTTACAAATCCGGAAATATTTTTTCCGAATAAATCCAGATAAATTTGGATGAAATTGGAAACTAATAAATCCGGATATTTTTTTTCCAAATAAATCCAAAAAAATCTAGATAAATATGGACAAATTTGGATTTTACAAATCCGGATATTTTTTTCTCCAAAAAAATCCAAAAAAATCTAGATAAATTTAGACAAATTTGGATTTTACAAATCCGGAAATATTTTATCCATATAAATCCAAATAAATCCAGATAAACTTGGATGAAATTGGAAAATAATAAATCCGGATATTTTTTTTCCAAATAAATCTAAAAAAATCTAAAAATCTTTTAAAGGGGTTTCACACCAACTCGAACAACTTCATTTTATATATTTCATAATCGGGATAACAATTATATTATTTACTAAATATGCACAATATATTAGTTCAATATAATAATCATTAATATCAAAAACAAAACAACCGATGTTATATGAAGTAAAGTTATCGAAGTCATATAAAGGATATACATTTGAATAAACTTTACAAACAACATTAATATTATCATTAGTTTCCTACATATAAATTCCTTATATTCATTTATATTGTTTTAATCCTACAGATTTTGTCTTAATAATATCTTCCACAGGAAACAGAGATTGTATTTCTTCGATCCGATTTATAATCTGCATTAATGGATTTTTTTGCGTATAATATAAGAGTATGTTATTAATTACTATAGTATTTCTACTTTTACATATATGTATATGTATGTATATATACATATCCCAGTTTAATACAAGTTATTTTTTTAAACTGAGATCAACTTGGATTTATCTCATCTATATTTCGTAATATCCTCGCATGATAATATTATATTTAGTTATTATTTAAATTTTCAGATTAATGATTATGCTGTAAAATGATGTGTCTTGAATATCTATTAACTATTATTATTATTGTGCATGCATCTTTTTTTAGATTTTTATTTCATATAATCATTTCGTATGATAATATTATATTGTATTATTTTTTAATTTTCCTATTGATGATTATGTTGTAAAATTATGTATCGTCAACATAGAAATGGTTAGAGGAATATATTCGAAAACTGCCGAGCAAGCTAAACATGGTAAGGGTAAGGTATATTACTAATTATCTCAAGTATAAATGTATACTATTTTATAGTATATTTTAATAATATATGCAATTATTTATATTATATAAATTTAAGAAAAAATTAATTTTCATATATTTTAAATTATCATATTATATATATATATATATTTATGATATTTTATTTGTAATCAATGATACAACCTAATACATCATCATGTATCATTATAAATCATTATATACATATATAATTATGTATTAATTATAATTAATGGTACGAATTATTTATGAAAGCACTTAGGTTGCGGTAATTATATAATTTTACCAACTACTGTATATTGTTATATCAAAGATTATATATTTGTTTTCAAATTATCTTTGGCAAATTATATTATATTTCAAAATTATCCAAACAAAAATAAGAGGTAAATAAATTAAACTTTTAAATAACCGCATTTAAAATATAAAAGTTGTACATTTATCATTCTATATAGTTTATATTTATATTAATTAATATGAATAACATAGTTAATTTTACATATTTAGACATATAATTATACTCTATTTATTTATAATTCGTCAATGAACGATATTTAATATGATATTAAATATCATAATTATTTAATAATAATTATAATACGGTATTATCATAATAATTATGATAATACATAATTATTATTTAATTTGTATAACCGTTATAATCGTTATAATAACGTAATTATTAAGTTAAATTGAATAAATAAATATTTATATAAAATGTATGGATCAACAGAACTATTGGTCCACAGGTCAATTCCACGGTCATTGTATTACCGCAATACGGTCATAACTATTGGTCCTACGGTCAATTCGATTTGTAGTATCTAATATATATTATATAGATAATATATAATGGTTTAGTTATATTAGAATATAACTTATATTATAAGTATTATATTTGGATTATTATATAACTTATATTAACTGATAACATATATACTACGGTCATTATTTTTATAAAAATCGAATTTACCGTTGTACCAATTGTTATGAACGTATAAATGACCGTAGTATATATGTTATAAGTTAATATAAGTTATATAATAATCCAAATATAATACTTATATTCTAGTATGGTTACTGCACGATTTGGGAATGGTTTTCAAAATGTTACCAGCAAGTGAGGCTGTCTGCGAACGTGTATACACTATCATAGTGACTATGTCATTTTAACTGTATAATACAGTTTACAATAGATTATATGTTTATACTTACTCATCAATGCCTACCGATATTGATAAAGCTTATATAAAATATATTATATATGGTGACGGGTTAAAACTATAGCGCAACAATAAAAAAAAACGCGTGAGGCCTGAGTTTTATTTATATTATATATTATATTTATATATAAAGTGATGGGCACGATCACGACTTTTCACGATCATTTTCTAACGATCGTCGATCTTTTTAATCGATCATTTTTTATCATAGTCGATCGTATAATTATTTTGATCGTCGATATCGATCGCCGATTGTGGATGTCGATCGTATTATTATATAAGCGTATCAATACGGGCTGCTTTAAATTGGTTAAGTAATTACATAGAAGAAAAAGATATGTTGTTATATACATTTAAGAAATATGTTAATAGACATATCCCAGATAACGAGGTTTATATAACTACACCAGAACAAAGCGAAACTAATTCAGATGAATTCTATGTTATTGATGATAATGGACCATCCACTTATAAATCAACGGTAGAAATAGAAATACTTAATTATATAAATAGTAAAAATACTAATTTAGAATGCTAAATAATTATCCTATTATAAAAATTGTATTCATAAAATACAATTCTATACTCCCATCATCCGCGCCGGTGGAAAGAATGTTTAGTATTGCTACCAATATAAATAAACCGAAACGCAATAAACTAAATGATACTAACTTTGAATTGTTAGTTCTATTGAAAGCAAATTCATTATATTAATATTATTTCATTATTAATTAATTCGTATTTCAACATTTTCATAAATAAAAGTTATTATTATATCCACTATTTTGTTATTTCTTGATGTAAATATATATAAATTATGTTTAAATTTTTTTCACGATCGTCGATCGCGATCAGTTGCTGACGATCGTCGATCATTTTCAAACGATCGTCGATCGTGATCATGCCCATCACTGTATATATATATTATATTAAATTATATAATTTATATATAGTATATATACTTATATATATATATTATATTAAATTTTATAATTTATATATAGTATACATATAATATATATATATATAATATATATAGCACTATGCGCGCTCGCCGCCGCCTCAATTGCTGATAACATTTTGAAAACCATTCCCAACTCTTGCATCCCCCTATAGTATAACTAAACCATTATATATTATATATACCAGGGTTGATGGTTTTTTCGATTTTTACGTAAAAACCAAAAAAAACGGTTTTTATGGTTTTTATCGGGTTTTATCGGTTTTTATCTGGTTTTATCGGTTTTTATGGTTTTACGGTTATTACAATTAAAACAAGTACAAATTATAATTTTTTCATAACAAAAAATTAACTAAATTGTATTATTTTCATTATAATTTTAAATATATAGACATCATATAATGGAACATAATTATTATTCGACATTATAATAAATTTAATAAGTTCGAACTTAAAGGATCCTCAGTTAAAAACCATTATTGTTAAATAATTATAAATGAATAGATATCATTTTTATATTTTTGATTCATATTTATAACATTTAATTTGATTATATAATAGTTAAAAATATTATAGTTATTTTATTTGCGTTTAGAGTATTTCGGCTATAGCCACGCCCATAGTCCCACCCCTTTTGAAATCGTAGGCTACAGTGTCTGGTAACCGTTACAATATACTCAAAATTGTAGTCTAAAATAGTACTTTACTTTATATTATTTAGTAAAATAATTAAGTTTGGTAATATTTGGCTATTACATATAAATAACTATTATTAATAATAATGTATTATCATAAAAACTATAATTAAAAGTTAAATTAATTTGTTAAAAACCGTAAAAACCGACGAAAAAACCACTTATAAAAACCGAATCAACACTGCTTTTAAAGCAGTGCTTTACTTCATATTATTTTGTAAAATGATTAAGTTTGGTAATATTTGGCTATTACATATAAATAGCTATTATTAATAATAATGTATTATCATAAAAACGATATATGTTTACATTTCAATATATAAATAATTCATAATTAGAATATTCTGCCTAATGGTGGCGTAATTAAATTTGTTATCACATAATCATTGTATCGTAGGCATATAAGTGTAATTAGATGAGAGTCCTACCCACTCACTGATATAACATATAATGTTGGCAATTATAATTTATAATTTAAAAGTTAAATTAATTTGTTAAAAACCATAAAAACCATGGTTTTTACAACTTGAAAAAACCGACGTAAAAACCCATTTGAAAAAACCAATTTTAAAAACCGAATCAACCCTATTATATACTATATATTAGATAATAAAAATCGAATTGACCGTTGGACCAATAGTTCTGACCGTATAAATGACTGTATTGCGGTCATACAATGACCGTGGAATTGACCGATTGACCAATAGTTCTGTTGATCCAAATGTATTACAATATAAACAGAGTATTGTGTCCGTAACTTGATGTATTAACATCGGATAATCTGGTACTATGAATATTTACAAGGCAATTTTGAACTTTTAAAGCGTAGCTTAATTTAAAAATCGCAAAGCTTTTTAAATCATACTAAAAGTCATATGTTTTTACAAATGTGTATTTAAATAATAATTATTATCAAAATATGTAACAAATGTAATTGGAATTGTAAATTAAATTGTAAAATATAGTATGTATCATTTATTTAGGCCGGTGGTATGGGGGAATACCGATGATAAAAAAAATAAAAAAAAATAAATAACTATAAATAGCAAAGTTCACGTGTGGCGGGCAAGGCGTACGTCACGCACATTTATTATATATACGAAAATAAAATCTAAATAGAACATGTATATATGGAATAATGACTTTATAAAAATATACATATATACCATAATGGTGACCATTCGTTTTAATTGATATTTTGGGTTATTTGATTTATTTTGTTTAGTTTTATTCATCAGTTTTTTAGCTTCTTTATATCCCGAAGTGAGCCTATACAAAGTAATTAGTAACTACGAATAATGTATTCGCTCGACGAATGCCTTGAGAGACACGCATACACTTTTTTATTTATAGTTATATAATTTTTGCCTACCATCCGTACTATCCGTGGTATTTTCGTAATATAATGATATAGAATTTAACCATATATATGTATATATATAAAAACTAACATGTAATAATTGTTACAATATACAATAACATGCTATATTGCCAACTATATAAAATATGTATTTGTATTTTTATCTAAAAAACCTATAATAGGTATAATATTTAAAATTATATCAACTAATACAGCATTTATACATACGTACCTGACTGGGAATCCTGCCTAGTATACAACAGAAAATTGAACAGTATGCGCTGAATATGCCGTGATCTGAATTAAGCTCTAAAGAAGCACCCTGCAACGAAAGTGTGGATGAAATAACACACCAACTATGTCTTAACCAGGTTATTTTTTTAAACGTCACTCTCGTGGTATTGGTCCATTCACCATTAAAGCTGATATCACAACAACTACAGCCCGATATCGATCTGATATGTATAGCCAAATATCGGCTGCTTCAAATTATTTTAATACATTTACTAGATATCGAGCAGATAAAAGGTTTTTATAAACAATTATAAACAATTTTGTA
Source organism: Osedax fenrisi (assembly GCA_964019155.1). Lineage (NCBI taxonomy): Eukaryota > Metazoa > Annelida > Polychaeta > Sabellida > Siboglinidae > Osedax > Osedax fenrisi. Next base: position 21,723,213 of record OZ025246.1, read on the forward strand.
ATCTATTTAGATCAGCCACAATCACTATTATAATTCTCAGATAATTATATTTTTAAATATCTGCTACTATAAATCTGATTCCTAAAAGTTATACAAAATAACTTATCAATAAAATCACATATCATATTTATTATAATTATTATATTTTATAATCAAATTTAATATTTAAAATTACATTAAATGTATACTAATAGTTATACACATATAATTAAATATATGTAATAAAGATTAATGTAATAACTAAGTTTTAGCCGCAGAGATTAAAAAATATAATCACTTGATCTCTCTAAATAATGATAATTTCGGTTCAAAATATATCGCAAAATTGCAGGTGGTGGTGAGTGAGTGATTTGAATTTTGAACAAAACATGTATTAATAGATAGGAGCTAAGTAAATATCATAGACTATGATTACATAGAGAATATCGAATATGGCCTTTTTTTGTTTTGATTACGATTGCCTAAGTCAAAATATTTTAAAATTATAATAACAACAAATGTATATAATTCTTATAATATATACTACATGTACATTTTCCATATAAGTTTATCATGTATACTAGTGTGTATAATATCGAAACAAGTATTTTTAATTTGACTTTATATTCAGTAATCAAAATAAAAGGGTATCATATTCGATACAGACCAATAATACTCACTAATTGATATTAAATGATACTAAATCTATAAATATATATATATATATAATAAGTTGGCGCCGGTTATCAGTATTCATATTTTGTTTTAATTTAATTTTATATTTATATTTGATTATTTATGAAAAATGTATTTGTATTTTATCTAAAAAAACTTATAATAATTACAGTATAATCCGAATATTCCTTGACCCGAGCTAAGCTCTAAAGAAGCAACACTTCAAGGAAAGCACTGGATGAAATAACACACCAACTATGTCAACCAGGTTTTTTTTATTGAAACGCGAATCGTGATAAATAATAATAAAAATAACAAAGATTTTGCGTATCTGCGTAATGTGATTAGTATTTATACTATCAGCAGTATCTAAATAGATAAATCTATAAATTTAAAAATAAATTTAGGTTTGCTGCGATTTGCAAACTACAATTTTTTCATTGCTCTATTCAATTTTATATAAATTAGCTTTACTCGTTTTTTAATATAATGTTATTTTATATGATCTTATATTAAAATGAACACAAGAGTATATAGTAGCACTTTGTAGGTATCTTCCTACACTTTTATATTATAAAAATATCAATTAATTATAATACTGTAATATTAATTTTTATAAATAATGTATTTATGAAATTATTTATCATATGTTTATGATATTTCATAACATAATTGAAACATGTAGATAACAAAATTAAAGTGTATTCATTTATAACCCAGGAAAGGGATATATGTGACCTAAATATGCCACCAATACCCTACATTATTGTTATACTCCTATACCCTAATTAGGGTATAGGAGTGTAAATGTTAATTATGTGCTAAATTTGTCTTCACTGTACCCTAAATTAAAGTTTATTAGTACCCTAATTTGTAACCGTGTTATGTTACTTTATTACAAAATATATTCTGTTGATGTTTATATTAATTGTAAATAATTACAGATAAATATAAGTGTAACTGTAAAGAGATGACGAATGGTGAAATTGATAGAAAAATTGCGGCAGCCTTTACATCGATTAAAGTGTGTTCTAATAATGGTTAATATTAAAATTATATAACATTTATTTTATGAATAAATTAAATTAAAACTTTATAATATAATTTGTTGTAATATACTTCTCATATCTATGGAATATATATATATATATATATTATAATAATAATATTTATTTATTAGATATTTTTTTTCAATAATATATCAAATATAAATAAAATATTCACTTATTAAATGGATGAGTGCCGTTCGTTTTATAAATATATTTTCTATTTAATAGATAGAGATAATTATAAGTTTTAAATGCTAAAGCATATGCCACACCAAAAAGTACCTAGTATTTCGATGAGGATATCGACGGGGATATCGTTGGTGATTTAAATGAACAAATTATTAATATGTTTGAAATTTTAATTATTTAATACTCAAAAATTAATTAAATATATTAAATAATAAAATATATAAACAATATATAACGAATAGACGCAAAATAGTATATCAATAAAAGCAGTGAACAATAATATTGGAAGGATATCTGGCTAAAGGAGCGGGAAGTGGATAGAACTGGTTTATTATTAAATGATTATTTATGTCTGGTATAAGTAAATAATTATTTTGTGACTTATATTTCAAGATTCTATTTAGAATAAGTATATATATACCTACATTTTATATTGCTACTTTATTCTCTGTAGAGTATATAGGTGTTGTAAATAATGTATATAATATAATGTAGATCAGGGATAAATCATATAAATATCAAAATCAACACCTATGTTCTGTGTTAGATGACAATTATACAAACATATTTATATACATATTCATTGGTTATTGTTATGCCTTGTAGTGACTCCTGTGCTTATATTCATACATTAGTTTAGGTGTAAATAGAGAACGTAATGCTAGTTTTTAAATGTTTATATTAATATTATTTACAATTTTATTAGATTTTGAAAAATATATAATCCATTTAATATATAAATCATTAGATTTATATCATAATATTTAAATGTAGAGATGTATAATTAATCAATTAAAATTAAATTAAATACATATTTTATTATAATAATACGAATAAAGTGCTCATCCCCTTAAATATTCTAAATGTTTCCAAAATAAGAATACTCTTTTTATAGTTATCACCTAGCCAATATATATATATATATATATAATATTATTATTATCACTAATTATTATAATAAGTTTATATTACACTAGATAAGAATAGTGTATATGAAGAAGATGAAGAGGAAGAAGGAAAGGAAGACGAGGAAGAAGAAAAGGACGACGATAAAATGGATGATGAACCATTGCAGGGGGATTCTCCTAATTATTAAAATAAATATATAAATTTAATTCTTATATTTTCTAACCGAATATTTCTAGATTATATCTTGTCGGATATTTCTAGATTATTTACTTGTCGGATATTTCTAGATTATTTACTTGTCGGATATTTCCAGATTATTTACTTGTCGAATATTTCCAGATTATTTACTTGCCGGATATTTCCAGATTATTTACTTGTCGGATATTTCCAGATTATTGATTGCCGGATATTTCCAGATTATTTACTTGTCGGATATTTCCAGATTATTTACTTGTCGGATATTTCCGGATTATATCTTTCCGTATATTTCCGGATTAATGATTGTCGGATATTTCAAGATTATTTACTTGTCGGATATTTCCGGATTATATCTTGCCGTATATTTCCAGATTATTTACTTGTCGGATATTTCCGGATTATATCTTGCCGTATATTTCCAGATTATTTACTTATCGGATATTTCTGGATTATTATCTTGCCGTATAAATCCAGATTATTTACTTATTGGATATTTCCGGATTATTTTCTTGCCGTATATTCCCAGATTATGTTCTTTGCGGATATTTCTGGATTATTTTCTTGCCGTATATTTCCAGATTATGTTCTTTGCGGATATTTCTGGATTATTTTCTTGCCGTATATTTCCAGATTTATTTCTTGCCAAATTAACCACATGTTGCCGGATTTTTTCCGGATATTATTTGCCAAAAAAATCCGGATTCTGTCCAAAAAAATCCGGATATTGCCAAAAAATAGTTTGCTGGGTAGGAACAGGTATCCGATTACCGACCCCCCTGTTTATTATTGTAAATATAATTATATCAAAAATTTAAAATAGCCACATTATTGATTACCATAATATTACCCTATTTACAAAATTTCAAATAAATATATTTAATATTGAATAAGTTATTAAAAATAATAATTTAGGGGTCGGTAATTGGAGTATTTCTCCTATTTAATAATTGAATTCTTATAATTCAAACTACTATACGCAAATATCATACATGCAATTGTTATAATTTCTTTATTATTAAAGTAATTAATAGGTTATTAATTATTATAATTATTATATAATTGTCAATTAAATTATCTGTTATATGTATTATAAATTATAATTTATAATGGTAGTATAAATCGTTTATTGTTATAATAAATTATTAAATATTTATAGTTTTAAAATAAATGATCTATTTTATTTACTATAATGGTAATATTCATATTACTATTAATTACTATTAATTAAACTAATATATATATATATATATATATATATATATATATATGTATATTATATATATAATTTATTTATACCTATTGTTATTCATATTTGTATATAAGTATACGTTTTTACAGATTATTTAATTAGAATTCATTAAATTAGATAATATTTTAAACTGAACTTAAAAATACAAACTTATATATATTGTAATATATCTTATTTTCTTTGTCAATTCTATTTTATTTCGGCTTTTATTGATAAGTGACGGGTGGAGTAGAGTTTAGAGTAAAGTGACCGATAGCACACAACTCAGTAGAGTTTAGAGTAAAGTTTAAAGTAAAGTGACGGATAGTAGTAGTAGTAGTAGTAGTAGTAGTAGTAGTAGCAATAGTATTTATTTATACAAAAGATTAATATAAAATTCTACAATGTGTTTTACTGTTTGTCGAACAGTTTACAGGTATGGGTTCCCGGATGATTTAACGATCATCCGTAAAAAAATAATATAATAAAATAACATTCTTAAATATAATAATATAATAATAATATAATAACATGATTACATTTCAAAGAGGGTTAGATAAGTGGTATTTTATGGGGGAACGTTTAAATAGCTCCTTGAGTTTATATTTGAAAGTTGTTATTGAAATATCTTCTTTGCGTATGGATTGGGGAAGTTTATTCGAGAAAGTTGCACCTCTCCAGCTAAATCGTTTGTTACCGTACTTTCGTAATCGTGTAGTCGGTATGTCAAGTCTATATGTTTGTCTCAGTCGTCTGTTAGTAGTTTGTTTGTGAAGTAAAGTATGTAAATTATGAGGTTGAGTTGTTTTTGTAGTTTTGTAAAGTATAGTTAGTAGTTTAATGTTGATGTTGTCAATTGTAGGTAGCCAGTTTAGTGATTTCCGTAAGTTCGTAATGTTAGTAGTGTAATCTGTGTTTTTTAGATTAAAAATAATTCTAGTAGTTCTATTTACTAATCGGTCAATATTGTTAGTAACTGTTTTGTTTTCTCCGGCTAGTAAAGAGTTACAGTATAGAAATCTAGACATTATCAGTGAATTTGATAGAATTATAGCTGTTTGTTTGGTTAAGTATGGTCTTAGTTTTTTAAAATTATATATATAAAAGGAAGAAATTTGTTTCATTTTACCGATATGTTTAGTAAAGTCGAGTTTGTTAGTAAAGTGGAAACCTAAGTATTTTGTATTTTCAGTCGGTATTATATTTATGTTATTTATATTTATTAGTGGAACTGTAGTATTGATCGTGGAATTGGTTATAAAGTTGATGAGTTCAGTTTTTGTTGGATTTAGTAATAAATTATTTTTTGTAAGCCAAATTTGCAGTGAGGTTAAACATGATTGTAAGTTAATTGAGTGAATGAATTGGGCGTGTAATTCTATGTCGTCAGCGTAAAGATTATAGTTCACGTGTGGGAAGTTAGTCAATAGTTTGTTGATTGGAAGTAAATAAATGGAAAATAGTATGGGAGAAATAGTGGAACCCTGTGGGACTCAATATTTAATAGCATAAGGTTGTGACAATGTTTCGTTTATTTTAATAGAAAAACTCCGACCCCGGATAAAATTTGAAAACCATTTGATAGGTACCTTCCCTATACCGTTAGATCTAAGTCTTTCTATTAAAATGTCAAAGTCGATAGTGTCAAAATCGGCAGATAAGTCCAGTAGTATCAGTTGTATCGGTAAGTTGCTGTCTAGTGATTTGTATAAGTCTTCAAAGAGTGATAATAGTGTCGTTTCGGTACTGTGATTCTTGCGGAATGCATTTTGTCTTCTGTCTAGTAAGTCGTAAGTATTTAAATATGATATTATTTGTTTGTTTACAATTTTTTCTAGAATTTTTGAAAGTAATGGAATTTGGGATACTGGTCTATAATTACTCAGTACTTCAACATCTAAATTTGGTATTTTTAAGTAAGGATTGATAATGCGTATTTTAAATTGTTGGGTATTTCACCAGTCATTAATGAAGTATCAATTATCTGTTTATAAATGGGAGCTAGTGTAGAAGCCAGTATTTTAGTCATTTTCAGTGGAATAGGGTCAGAAGGAGATGTTGTCTTTGCTGTAACAATTAAGTTATAGATATCAGTTATAGTAGGTCGTTCAAATTCTGTAAATGTGTGTTTGCAGGTTGTAGTTAGGATTGTCGTATCAGTTGGTAGTAATTGTCGTTGTAAATCTAGATTATAGCAAAGTTTTTCTACTTTTTCAGAGAAAAAATCACCAAATCTAGTGCAGAGTGTTTTATCTAGATTTGTAGTGGGAAGACTTATTTTATTTTTCTTGCCTAAAAGTGTTTTGGTAATGTTGAATAGTTTCTTGTAGTCATGTTGTGAGTGGTTTATTTTGTTTTTAATGTAGTCTGTTTTGGTTTGATTTAAAAGTGTTCTGTAAGTGTATCTGGATTTCTGCAGTTGAGTTCGTTTAATTATTGTAACGTGTTTTAAATATTTTTTATTTTGAGTTCTAAAAATATGTTTCAATTTCCCTAGATCTGAGTTAAACAAGGGCTGGTTATCGTGTTTGGTTAAAGTAGTTAGTTTTAAGTGGTGCATGTTTGTTGAGTAAGTCTGTTAGTAATTCAGTTAGTGAGTAGGCTGTTAAGTGACATGAAATAACTGATTTATTTATATCGTTTTTAAAGTCATCATAGTTTATTTTTTTGATGTTTCTGTATGTGATTATTGTTCGTTTAGGTGTAGTGTATGGCATTGTAATGGTGAAATCAATGGAATAATGGTCAGTAAGTAAAGTATGTCTGACTGGGGGTTTGTTTAACAGTTTAGAATCAGTGAAGGTTAGAATTAAGTCAAGGGTATTTCCATGAATGTGCGTTGGGAAGTTTACATGTTGAGTGAGGTTTAGTTCATTGTAAGTCATTTTGAATTTATAGTGATGTAGTAAATCCGTATTTACGTGAAAGTTAAAATCTCCAAGTATTAAAAGATTGTCGGTAGAGTGGTCATGTATAATGTCAGTAAAGTCAGTAATGAATGAACGGTAATCATTATTTGGACTATATATCAGAAGTAGGGACAGTGAAAGATTGTTATGTTTTATTTGTATAAGTAGTAAATCACAGTTAGTCGATTGGTAGACTTTGGATGATGTGACGATGATGTCTTTTTGTATTAACAAAGCAACACCACCGGCATTTCTTCCATCATCTCTATTTTTTGATATCATGGTGTAACCTAAATTTTCAAGTTCGGCAGGGATTATTTTATTTTTAGCATTCAGCCAAGTTTCAGTCAAAGCTATAATATTGTAAGGTTTACTAGATATGTATGAAATTATTAAGTCAATATTGTTTGATAAAGATCTAGCATTTATCAGTGTGGTTAGTAAGTTTGCATTGGATGATAGTTATGTCGTTTTGTTCGTATTTTTTGTTTGATCAAATTTAAATGAATTTAGGGAATTTGCCATTCAATTTGTTGTGTGTCAGTCGGTATCAGTGGTTTGTTTTTCCAGTCAGTCGTGTTGTCAGTACGTCTAAGTCGTAATTCGTAAGTGTCATTCTCTAGATTTAAAACGCATTTGTAACCATCCAGTTTCCCAGATTTAACTGCATGCTAATAAATGTTTTTTGGCGGATCTGAATAGGTGTCAGTAAATTGTGTATGAATAGTTTGTTATATGGTGTATTTTTTAATTTAAAATTTAGATTTGTGTAGTAGTATTTAGCTGTGTAAGTTGTGAATGTGATGAAGCAGCTGGTGTTCCCGAAAGACACAAGTGCAACAGTGTTTTTATTTATATTTAAATCAGTTAGTAGTTTGTTTATGTATGTGCGATTCATGTTAGTCTTGTCAATGTTTTCAATAGTGACAATTAGATTGGTATTATTTGGTAATTTCGGTTTTAAGGAGGTTATTGGTTGGGGTCTGTTGTTATAGTTTAGGTGAATAGGAGAGAAATGGTTATTATAAACATTTCTATTAGGTATTTCAGTACGGTTAATTTCATTACGGTTAATTTTTAGGAGATTAATATTGAGGTTATTTATATTAGGTTGTATCAAGTTATGAGTAAATTTGTCTGTATACAGTCTATGTGGGTGGTTAGTAGGTTTAGGAATGTTTATGTAGTGTGTATGTGTGTTATGTTTTAGAGTGTTGGTTATATGTTGGAAGTGAGTATTGTAGTTAGTATGTGGTGGTGAAGTAAGTAATGTTGGTGTAAAATGAGTGTCATGATGGGAAATATTGTTGTTTATTTAATTTGTTAAATTATTAGTGTGAGTCATTAAGGATTGGATTTGTTGTGTATGTGATTTAAGTGTAGCTAGTATTGTGTTTATGTTGTCCTCAAATGTTGTATTGTATGTAGCGTTAGTAACAGTAGTTTGTGTGGTGGCAGTTAGAGTAGTAGCAGTATAGTTGGTATCAGTATCGGTAATCAATCTTATGTCGGTATTAGTATGGTTAGTAGTAGGTGTATTGGCAGCTTGTGAATATGAGGTAGTGAGTGTCTTATTCGTTAGTTTTGTTGGTATTGTAGTATTCCGTTTTTTGATATGGTTAATCTGAGTAGTATGTATGTCTAGTATTTTCAGTATATCATTTAGTTTATTTTCAATAGTTATGTTATTAGACGTAGTAGATGTAGATGTAGTCGTTGTATTATGTTTAGTAGTAGGTATGAGTGTAGTAATATTAGTTGTTATGGGTGTATTATTAGTAGTTGGTATGGGTGTAGTATTAATAGTTAGTGTGGGTATAGTATTAGTAGTTGGTATGGGTGTATTATTAGTAGTACGGCAGGTAGGGAATGTGTATTTAAAGGCTATTGATTGCATAAATGCTATTAATAGTTTTGAAGGTGAGTTTTTATTACCCCATTGCATCGATATTTCTTTCACCGGATAGAGATATATATAGTGGATTGTAGCTGTATATCTGCATACGACGACGTGTCCTTCAGCATGTGATGCTTCAACTGTAGTCGATGTGTTGCAGTGAATGCATTTTGAATCCATGTTCTTATCAGGTTACTCGTTTCTCAGGTCGTTAACGATGCTTTTATGATCTGTAGTAATATAGGCAAAACAGCAGACTATGTTACATAGTATGATACTATGTAAGTGATAAATGGTAGCTAACCTCAAATGAAGTTTGGCAGATATGTTAGATAAAATATAGTTTGGCTTTTATTGATAAGTTACGGGTGGAGTAGAATTTAGAGTAAAGTGACGGATAGTGCCCCATAGAAACTTAGGTTCAGATTAAGTTGATGTAATTATTACCTACGTTATATGTAGCCTACACTATTTTTTAATTATAGAAATAATATAATATGATATCGTTTAATTATTTTAACATGTGTTATATTATTATTAATGTAAATTAATTATAATTAATTATTATTATTTTAATTGGATATTTAAATTAATATTCTAAATTTAATAAATAAAGTTGTTATTTTAAAAATTAAAATGAATTAAGTAATTTTATTTCTTTTAAAAATCACTATATTCTGATTCAAGTAACACATTGAACTATAATTGTAATCATAAGTATATATTGAAGTTAAACTTAAGTCGAACTAAGTTAATTAGTTACCATCGAATTAAGTTGAACTTACTTTTTTAATGTAAGTTGAATGCTGGTTATATTTATTGCATTCAATTTAATCCCACAATCTCAATTATACATATAACAAATTGTTCGCATTTTAAACTTTCCACTTGCGAATATTATCTCAAATTTAAAACATGTCAATCTATATTATATATTAATTATTTACATCTGGTATCTATTATTTATAAATCCTGGTGTTAATCTAATAACACCCACTAACTCGTGCTATTTCTATATTTACTTTATCTAATTTATCCTTTTCGTGCTCCTCGTGTCAAAACTTATCCGATATTTCTTCGTATAATCATATAACTACTTTCCCAGCCTACTCTATGTTTATATTTACGATAACCGCCAAATGGATATATCATACTGGTGCCACGGTAAAACCTGATGTAATTGTATTACGATTATTGATACCCATCACACTCATCAGTCATATGTTATTACTTCTAGAAATGTTCTCAAGTTAATGGATTTACAATTGTTATAAAATAATACACCAACCCAAATATTACCTTATTCAGCTCCATCGAAGTCATCATACATTAGTTCCATATATAAATAATTTTTTACCAGCAATTTCTTACTAGCTTTTCACTAATATGTCTGCCTGTGATATGTTGTCTTCTCATACATACTAATAATCCGTAACATTATAATTGTAATCTTATCTGTATTCGTCTTTATTTGCCAGATCCTACAAGAGTTATTGGTAAGTAACTCTATCATTCCCAAAATCAGAAATAAATGCGCCTATCGTACAAAGTGTTTGTCAACAATCGTTCACGAAAATATTAACTACCGGATAAAAATAACAATATGAATCTCCCAATTTACTCATTCCTGAATCTGATATAACCCAATGGTTTCATTCTTTTGAACAATTGAAATTATTAAAAAATAAGTCATCCTCCCAAGCCTGACTAGCCTCCCATATAGTAGTAATCAATATTGGTACCCTGAGGACAAATATCTCCCTTCTGTTCTATTAACTTTAATTTTTTTAAATATTGTAATCGCATTGAATTATAACTTGATTACTATAGATGACTAACATATTTTCCTACATCTTGGAATGTGGATATAACCCCTATCTTGACAAATGAGTCATGGTGTGGGATTATTTATAATATTGAATGATTGTTATATATCTCCATCCCTTTCATTCCACACATTATAATATAGTGATTGTATTTCGCTGACGTCAAAGCTTAACTCTACATATCTGTTATTATATGTTGAGTATATATACTCATATATACCTTATATATAGGAATGATTGGACACTTGTTAATCAGATGAAGACAAATTATGAATTTTGATCACATAATGTTACAGTATAGTCTCAATACGACGGGTTTGAAGGAATATGTAATAAGTAATTGAAGAAGAGGAAGACCCAGAAAGAACTGTATTGGGAACATAGATGATACGTATTCGATAACTTGAAACCACGTTGTAAAAAGATGAGGTGATACTTATTAAAATAATGTCATTCATATTCCCCCCGACTATCCTATCAATTTACTAACTAAGTAAGAAATCATGACATACATTCAAAGAGGAAAAGTTATATGACTTGATTATTGAGTTATATAATTTATTATGTAAAAACGTGTATAAAGTATGAATATATATTAATAGGTAGTAATGGTAGTATTTAACTACTATAGTAGTAAAATAAGGAGTACATATTTAATAAATAATAGTAGTAGTAGAAGTACGGTAATTAATATAATTACACATGACAAGGCGTATTTATTTTTTTAAATCTAGATATCTAGTAATATATTTTATTTAATGCATAGATCTTATTTTATATGATAATTTATTAACCATAATAGAAGTTAATGTATTCATTAATTCAATTCAATTCAATTTATTTTAAAGACTCTTTGTGCCATAGCAATCAAGCGTCTAAAGTGAAAACAAAAAACAATATAACGGAACATAAACGAAAATAATAAACTAATAATAATTATTATAATTATATTAATATAAATAGGAATACAGAAAGTACTCAACATTAATATAAATTGTAAATAAAATTGTAGATATTGATTGATAGTGATATAAAAAAATGATCAGGGAAATGCAATAGTAAATAGATATGTTTTTAATAGAGATTTAAAAGAGGTGGTGGATTGAGTGGAGCGTAGATTATGTGGTAGTTTATTCCATAGATAAGGGGCCGATATGTGCCATGCACGAATATTAGTTGTATGTAGATTAAGCTTAGAGGGTAGATGTAGAAGGTAAGAAGTAGTTGAACAGAGAGAGATAGTGTGAGTATACTTATATGAGTATACCTATAGGAATAGAGATTAAGGAAGATAGATATTCAGGTCGGTTGTGGTGAAGAGAGTTATGAGTTAATAGAAGAACTTTAAATATTATTCTAAATTTTATTGGTAGCCAATGCAATCTATGTAAATATGGGGAAATATGTATTTGGGAAAAGCGATCAATTTTAAAAATTGATCGTACTAACGCATTCTGTAGTATTTGTAATTTTTTAATTTGATAGCCAGGTAAGGAGAAAAGGAGAATATTGCAGTAATCGAAAAGCGGTAATATGAAAGATGAGGCGAGAGTTATAGAAACACTTAGGGAGATGGAGTTACGGATAAGACGGAAAGAGTGAAGATGAAAGTTTAATGAGCGAAGAAGATTTGAGATATGGCGAAGAAAAGATAAAGAACTATCGAAATAAACACCAAGATATTTAACATTATCAGAATATAAGATATTATGATTGTTAACTATGATAAATGGTGGGACTGTTAATGGGCGTCTGGGAGAAGGGAGGTGAAGAAATATAGTTTCTGTTTTATTGTGATTCAGTGATAGAGAGTTATTTGAAAGCCAAGTATGTATAGATTTAATACAGTTAGACATAAGATTGGGAGCAAAAATCATTACCGATAGAAATACTATTTTATTTTATCTGATAATTAATATCAATATAAATTAAATTAGAAAATTACACATAGTACAAATATTATCCATGAATTTTTAAATTAACATCTGCAATATAAATTACATTTCAATTTTGTATATATATAACATTCTTATATATTCTTATATAGTCTTATATGAAATTAGTATGATCTTATAAAATCTAACATATTAGTTAAATATTTAATAGTTCTCCAGTGATATTATTTGATTAATGTTTATTTAGAAAGTATCAGTAAGTAATAATATTATTGATATTTCAACTTTAAATATGGATGTATAACAAAAATAGAAACTTCATATACAATAGGGTATTATAAACTAAAATAATCTATTGTGGTAATAATATTAGTAAATTTAATTATCTTTGACATATTTATTTGATCGCCAGATTAGTAAATTAAAATAGGTCTACCTAAAATATAGTCTGTATATATTAATATTAACTTGCTATGATTATATAATATTATGTTAATTAAGTTATAACTTTAAATTACTTTATTTATTTTCAATTTAATTATTGTTTATTTAATGTAATTAGTTGCTAAATAAATCGTCAGCTGAATATTATCACATTATAATTATATTTAAGAACATATGATGACAAATATTGCACACAAAAAATATAATATTTCATATATACTCATTGTGATTTGGAGTACTCTTTTTCCATAGTAGTGCGTAGTTCAAATCATTGAAATGAATATAACAATCCTATAATTAAAATGATTTATAATTAAAAGTAAACATAATTTAAATGTATATTAATATGCATAATCTATATTAATAATTTAAAAATAATCATCCTCTCAAGCCTGACTAGCCTTCAATATAGCATTGATCAATATAGGCCAATTATAGCTTTAGCTTTATGGAATTGCACGTTTACACTTATGTAGGATATTTTTATACCTACAAATTAAATATCTCATATTTATAAATAAAAATTTTTTTCCTTCTTATCGATATATCATTTATTATTATAAAATAATTTTAATTATATTTTCTTTTCTATTTTTATTTAATCACTTAATAAACATAATATTTGAATTAATCTCCATAATTCATTTTCTAGCTCATCCAGCTCTATTTCTCTCACGATTTGTAATTAATATGTATAGGGGAAAGTCCCCGATTACCGACCCCCTCCTAATACCGACCCCCTCTCGTATCTCAGTAAATAGGATAAGAGTTATCAAAAAATTATATATACATGAACTGTTAGTAATGTAATGTAAATACTTTATTAATTAAAAGAAAACTTGATTTTGTGCATAATATTGTAGAACAATAAAATGTTTATAACTATTATAAAAATAATTGAATTTGAATAACTATTAACCAATATATCTTAATTATAGTAACCCATATTATTGTTCTATTACCGACCCCCTAAATTACCCTAATACCGACCCCATGTGATTTATAATATCCAATCAAAATATATTCGTATTTTACTTTAAGATTGTCGTAAGTTGTTTATGTATCATTGATATAGATTTAGGATTCATAATTCCAGTTGATTATATAAATACTGATTAATAAATAAATATTAAATAATAATATACATTATTTTAATATAATTACTATAAAGTTTAAATTTAAATTTAATATTAATATTAAAACATAAATTCAATAAAAAATAAATTATGTCATGTTATAATTAAATATAGTTATATATATCTACTATTTTTATTGGATATTATTATACTACAATTATTTATACCACGATTAATTTAGGGATTACCGACCCCCTGTTTATTCTTGTAAATATAATTATATCAAACATTTAAAATAGCCACATTATTCATTGCCATAATATTACTCAAATTATAAAATTTCAAATAAATATATTTAATATTGAATAAGTTATTACAACTAATCATTTAGGGGTCGGTAATCGGAGACTTTCCCCTATATAAATTTATATATTTTATTTATGAAATAAATTAAAATTTTAATGAAATATAATTAAAGAAAATATAATAAAATATTGTAAAGTTAATATGTTAAATTATAAACAAATAAATATTATGTATGTATAATGTCAATATTTATATAATTATATTTGAATAAAAAATATAAATATTCAGTTATAATTTATTTAAAAAATGTTTAAATAAGTATAAATAAGTATTCATATTTAAAATAGATATTGGTGTATATTTATATAAATGTCGATAAATGGGAAAGAAAATGTATTGGTTATGACTAATGCATACAGCAAGTTTACCGTTGCAGTGGTAACTAAAGATCAGACAGCGAACACAGTCGTTAAGACACTGATAAGTGTTCAATGGTTTAATAAATATGGATTCCCAGAAAGAATACATTCTGATCAAGGAAAGAACTTCTTATCGAGTATAGTAGAAGAAACTTGTCAGTACTATGGTATAATGAAGTCTCGTACTACCCCTTACCATCCAGCTGGGAATAGAATCTTTGAAAGATTCAACAGAACCCTACACAACTTAATAAGAATACTAGAAGAAGAACAGAAGACAGAGTGGCCAAAACACATGAGTGAATTAATTTTTTCTTATAATGTAACACCACACGAAACGACAGGGTTTTCACCTTATTTATTGATGTTTGGGAGAGAGTGTAAACTTCACATTGATAAGATGATATGAAATATAGGTGGCATAATATCGCTAAAAGACACTTTGACAGAATAAGCTGCGAGGAGAAAAGAGATAAGTGAATAGGTTGTAAGCAATAAGAAATGTAAAAAGAATAGTTATGAAATTCCGAAGAAAGAAGATGTAGAGAAATATTTAGAAGAAGGTGAGTACGTCTATATAAGGAAGAGAGTACTCGGTTGAAATAATATTCAGAATTTCTGGGACGATAAAAAGTGGCTTATTATATGAAGAAGAGAGAATGTATACACGATTGAGAATGAAGGAATAAAGAAAATATTACACTGTGAGAATTAGACCATGCGAAACAGAGTATATATGTTGGAAAGAAAAACTTCCCCCAGAGGAAACTCTATCCTGGCTCAGGTCAGGTAAGGAGAAAACGTAGAAGTGTATAGATTGTATATATGGTTACGTATTTTGTTTATATAATTATATAATTATTTTGTTACGGTTATATTTATTACTATTGGTTACGGTTATTTTTTGGTAGAATATTATTTATATTAAATTGCGAGGGGTGAATGTTATTTGATAGAATATTATTTATTTTAAATTGCGAGGGGTGAATGTTGTGATATGCATAAATAACGTATTGATGCAGTGATATGCATGACTAAACATAATGCAGTGATATGCATGACGGCGTTAGCACTGACTAACGCATCCGAGAAGTTGAGTTAATCTTAATACGTTAGTGATAAATCACCTATATATAATACTTTATACCTATACCCGAATCCTCTACATATATATATATAGTATGGTAAAGTCATGTACAATTTGTAGTAGTCATCTAAGTAATAAAAGGTAACCCCTAAACCCAATGAATGACCTACTAAACTTTGGCAATGTTGGTACTGACCTATTTGAATTTCAGGGAAGAAAATATCTGCTAGTCATATATTATAACTCTATATTTCCAGAAATTGTTAAATTAATCTTTACTTGAAGTATAGATATAATTATGGAACTTATGAATATATTTGGTCGGTATGGAATTCCGGAAATTATAAGGTCAGACAATGGACTCTAATATACGAGTAGCGAATCTAAAAAGTTTATAGAACAGTTAGAAATCACCCACAATACTATCTCACCTAGATCTATCTATCCTCAGATCAACGAGGAAGCTAAACGAATGGTTCGGACCGTTAATATATTAATAAATAAACAGAAATTCATAGAATTAGCACTGTTAGTTTATAGCAATGCGATAAATCCCAAGTAGAGTTGTTAATAGAATGGGTAGGAAATTGCGAAGTAGAATTTTATCAAATATCTAGGCAGGGAAGAAAGCGACTAGTCGATTAAACAACTAGGCATTATGCAGTATTTATTAACTCATGGAATACATCGCAATAGGAATAGCCTTAATCCACTACCAGCTAAGCTAATATCTGATCCAAGAATACTATCCCTAACCCCAGATGATAGAGAGACGACGACGATACCCATTACGGAGGAAACTACTGGCAATCATCATGACACGATAGCACGGCATTCTCCAGAAGTTGTTTGAACTCCAAGTGAGTCCAAGACATTATTTAAGAGCCATTTACGAATATTATTTGCACATAACATTAATTTATCGTGATGACAAGATTCAGCATAAATTCGAATGTCATCTGCATATATATGATATTTCACATTTGGTGTTTGTTTTATTATATATTTAAAAGGAGAAATATAAATAGTAAAAAGTAGAGGACCTAATGTGAATACCTATGGAACCCCGTATATGTAATGGGATACTCCTTTAAAGTTACTATACTTTCGGCAAGTTTTTGTTTGAGAGTAAGATTTTTCTATCATAATAGAGATTTTACGATGTGTAAGATAGGAATATAAACCAATTTAAATTACCAAATTTATATGATTAATTAACTTCATTTAATTTTAAGATTATCAAATATCAATATATTTACTGTTATAATAAATAAATGTAATTACTAATATGAATATTTATTAAAATATATTCGTTATATATTATAACAATTATAAATAGTAGAGATATTACACATTAATATTTAGATACATAATGCGGTAATAGTTTATATTCCATAAGGGTTATATTAATTAAGGCTGCAACATGTCATCGATTAATTAAGTAATCTAACCGAATATTTTTGCTAGTAGTTTCACTAGAATATCGACCTTAGATTGAGGTAAAACAAATTATTTTCCTTTTAAAAAATTTCATAAATATAGCTTATTATGTATAATTATTGTAAATATAAAATAAATATTAGAAGAATAATGTTATCGATATATTAGCGTGGAGTTATATTATAATATAACTACTAGAAATGTAGTCACATATATACATTATAAACATATATTACCATACAATTAAAAATAAGTGTAGTCAAACTTTAAACCCGATTTACTCATAATATTGATTTTAATTTATTTTGAATCTTAGAAAGTTGTCACCCCTCTCAATAATTTCCAAAATTGATGAAATATTCACAATATCTTTATTATATTTATATACCCCTTTAAAACGTCGTCGGCCCGTCTAAATATTTTTTTTTTTAAATCTCGTTCTTTTTCAACATATGTTATCAAATGCAGTGATTTTGATATGCATTTTAAGACATAGACCACGTATTAGTTTACGTCGTAAGGGTGGAGTAGTATCGCGAATAATATAATTAATGCTTGACATTTTATTTTTTTAAAGAATTAAAAAAAAATAGAGGATAGTTGGAGAAATTTGACTTATTCGGGATTATGGAGATAATTTTATTTGCTATTTTAATTAATTTGCGAGGAGTATAGGATCAATGCTTTATTTTTATTATAGTTGATAGATTTTGAACGAAAGATAGTAGGTTTGTAGTTTTTTGTTGGTAGTAGGTAGTAGGTAATTATTATAATATACATTATAATTTATAATAGAGCTAATTATATTTAAATAAAATGATTTTTAAGAAATTTGTTCTCAAATTTTTGAACAATCTTCTTGAAGATATAAAGATATTGATAGAAACATGGAGAAGACGGGAGGTCATTACTTAATTAAATATAAAGTAATAATAATTATAAATGTAGATTATTCCGCAAGAAAATAATACATTTGATGAAAGGAGTGTGAGTTAGATAACTTTGTTTACATAGTATCTAAAGTATATTAACATTATTTACACCTTAGCTATTACATATTTAATTGTATACTTACATATAAACATAAGTACTTATTTATTTATAATCATATTATATAAATATAATATCATAGGATAGAGGATACTTGATATATATAAATTATGCTATACAAAATAAATAATAATTAAAAAGTTCATAGGGTTATATAATTATTAATTTGATATAATTCAAATATATATTATATACAGTTTATATTTATCAATATTGGATTTATTCCTCAATGCATTATATCTTGGACTTCAATCTAATATTATATACGTTTTCCGGCTACATTCTAGTATAGCTTCATGCAAAAAACATGATATATATATATGTAGTGTAGGCTCGATTTCCTTATCTACTACTAATCAATTTACTTAGATATAAATTAATAAAGAAATACGCGTTTCATTCCTTTATTAGAATTCCCTCGTGGTAACCGTCGATATCAGGTTTTCGCATACGTCATCTCGCTATGACCGCTAACTCAAAAGTCAAGATCACCTTCGCACAATTCAAGACGTCACGCCCACAATATCTTAAGGGGCGTGCCAGATAAATAATAACAATAATACGGTTGGAGTCGGTACAGTTCCAGAAGCAGCTCATTAGTCGTAGTGGCCGCCGTCATCGTGGTCGCAGGGTGAAGATCGGGATACGTGGTGGGGAGAATACGTTGTGGGGGAATACGTGGTGAGAGATACATGGTGATTCTACGAGGTGGGGGATATATGATGATTCTCGTTATATAAACATTCGTCAACCCTGACAAATATTCTCGCGCTTATATTATATAATATTTATGTTATGTAACATTCATGCTCACAATCATACTGCTTTAATATCACACCGCGCCGCCAATCTAATATAATACTCTAAACTCATTTGAACACACACTCACACAAAGTACACTACATTACATATATATATATATATCTGTTAAACTTAATTATATCCGACACGTCATATTACATTGGACTGAATAAACTACATCTGCCGAAATTATCAATTAACGACCAATGTTTATATTTATTACTACAAATATTAGTTACGCTATCTCGACAATTGAGTCACACTAAATAATGTTTACCAATCTCCATATCTTTCATACTCTACCTTCTCAAATAGTGAGTGTATTTTAGATGATAGATTAAATACATTCTAGCCTCTCTACATCTAACTTTATTAACTGTTGAATGTGAAATTTCGAATGAAAATAATTAGAAGATAACTTGCTACTTATGTCATACAATGAGATATTAGTAGAGGAAATCGAACAAAATAAAAAAACTGGATTGGGACCATCGATGGAAAGTATTATATTACTTTAAGCTACTATACGGAGTAAAATATATATTTTAGCTAACATTTATTTTATTATATACTAACAATGTAGAATCAGGAATAGCTATACTTGATAAATAATAGATAGGCAAACAATAAAAAATTGAGCAATGTCATGTTGGACCAATATTATTTAAAGCTATTTGAAGCTTTCGAAATGAATATATTTACTATTTGAAACCTTCAAAATGAATAATTTTACTATTAAAAACTTAATTTATCAAAAATAATACTATTTTAAACCTTCGAAGTGTATATAATTACTATTTGAAAACTTCTAATTAGTGAAAAATCTTAAAATTTCCAACACTAGTACTGATACTATATTGATAATTAAAAACATTATTTATGATACTGATACTTTGATTTTTTGAATTGAACGATACTGATACATGGAAATGAGGGTCCGGTTGCAACAATAATATATATATGTTAATAGAGTTAATGGTAGTATTTAACTACTATAGTATTAAAATAGTAGTACATATTTAATAAATAATATAATTATTGTTGTTGTAATTCATATAATACCATGACAAGGAATATTTATTAAAAATTTAGATATCTAGTAATATATTTTATTTAATACATTTAAATAGATTTAATAGATCTAATTTAGTAACTATAATGCAGATTAATGTTTTCATTGCCGATAGATATACTCTTTCATTTACTGATTATTAATATCAATATAAATATTAGAAATAACATATAATATTTTATATGATTTTTAAATATCATCTGAAATATAAATTATATTTCAAGTTCTTCCATACACGATTTTTTCCATTCTTATATTAAATTAATATCATATTATTAAGAAAACTATAGTAGTCTATAGTATATAAATATGTAATAGTTCTCAAGTGATATTATTTTATTAAAACTATAAATTCTTAGTCAAGAATAATAGTATTGATCATTCAACTTTAAATATAGATTTATACAATAAATATAAACTTCATATGAGGGTATTATAACTCTAAAATAATTTATTGTTGTAATAATATAATAACATTTTATTATCTTTGACATATTTATTTGAGGTAAAATAAAAAATGAATAGTTAAAATAAATATTTACATTTAAAATAAATATTGGTGCGTACTTCATTTAATTAATATTGTCTAATCTACAAATGTTCTACATGTTACATTTCTATATATTATAAAACTAATTATACATTAGCATTTATAAAGTTTGTAATACATTATGTTTTAATTTATGTGATTTAAGATTGTGTTTTGATTTAGCACTATATGTGCAAATATCACATTTATGAGGCTTCTCATCCGTATGAATTAGTTTATGTGTGTTAAGATGTGTTGATGTTTTAGATTCATATTTGCATAAGTTACATTTAAATGGCATATCGCCGGTATGTGACATTTTATGTAATTTAAGATTGTGTTTTAATTTAGCACTATATGTGCAAATATCACATTTATGTGGATTCTCACTCGTATGAATTAGTTTATGTCTGTTAAGTTGTGCTGATGTTTTAGATTCATATTTGCATAGGTTACATTTAAATGGCATATCGCCTGTATGTGACATTTTATGTAATTTAAGATTAAATTTTATTCTAGCACTATATGTGCAAATATCACATTTATGAGGTTTCTCACCTGTATGTAATAGTTTATGTGTTTTAATAACTTTTAAATAATTACTTCTAAATTTACATATGTCACATTTGTGAACCTTCTTATCTGTATGTATTATTTTATGTGATTTAAGAGCCGATTTGGATTTACCAGCATATGTGCATATATTACATTTGTAAGGCTTCTCATCTGTATGTAATAGTTGATGTGTTTTAATAACTTTTAAATAATTACTTCTAAATTTACATATGTCACATTTGTGAACCTTCTTATCTGTATGTATTACTTTATGTGTATTCAGAGCCGATTTGGTTTTACTAGCATATGTGCATATATTACATTTGTAAGGCTTCTCATCTGTATGTTTTATCATATGTTGTTTAAGATGTTTTTTTAATTTACCTCTATAAGAGCACTTATTACATTTATAAGGCTTATTTGTATCGACAAATTCATCCTCATGCTCATTATCGTAGTGATTTCTCATAGAACTATTTAGTTTACATGTGTACGAACAATAATTACATACATATACAGATATATCATCAATGTTTTCATTCTTATGTTCGTGTCTACTATGAATCATCATATATTCTTCTGATGCAAATAATGAATAACATATAGGACATTGGACTCGGTCTAAATTCAAAGAATATTAATTAATTTAATATTGTGTTATAAGAATTTATCAAATAGGAGTTTTAAAATATGTAACACTTTATAATTCATTATATTTATATAATATTTATTAAAATTATTAATTTTATAGAAATTGTTTAATATAATAATTATTTATTATATCTAATTGTACTAACATTCTTCTTCTTCCTGAAAATTCATAATTCTAATTTCTTAGATTATTTGTCTTTAACTTTCTAATAAATACAATGTATATTAATTATTATATCGAAGTAATTAAGTAATAATAACTATATATATATATATATATATTATAAGAAAATAATATAAACTTTTATCAATCTACATTAAACATATAATAATATTTATTATAAATAATGTTATTTTTTATATAATAATTTTAATTAATAATAAAGTTTAATGAGAAGTAACATTCATTTAACAATGATTTTTGTTTATATGATTATTTTACATTTATGTAATATAAAAAATGGTTGTTTACTAGTGTTATACCCATACAAAAAATATGAAAATACACAAATAGAAATAGTATTCATAACAATTTAATATAACATAGTATATTACCCAATAAATATATATTACAATAATGACATCTAGATAAATAAATTACAATATATAAATCTGAATAAATATATATTAAAGAATTTTTTTAATATTATCATTATTTATTACATCTAATTGTACTAACAAACTTCTTCTTCCTGCGAATTCACAATTCTAATTTCTGAGATTATCTGTCTTTAATTTTCTGATAAATACAATGTATATTAATTAGTTTATCGAAGAAATGAAGTAATAATGACTATAATATATATATATATATATATATATATGTAATAATAATAATAATAATGGATAATAATATCAGAATTTACGTATGACTATGGTAAACTAAAAAGCGCTATGCTTATCAACTCGTTTACCTGTTACCATTACCTAAAGGATAATTGTAAGGAGAAAAATATAGTAAAAATAAAATAATATAAAATGTTCGTAAATATTTAAAGTTCGTAAAATAAATATATATATATATATATATATATATATATAAAATTTAATTATTTAGTAATCTATTAGAATAATAACTTATAAAAATCAGAGATATTAAATTATTCAAATTATATCCAGAGTAGCAAACATTAATTTAAACTAATGAGTATATATGGTATATCATCTTCAAGGATATGGGTTCCTCAGATCCAATGTCTTAAAGATCCTATTTGGGACAATAATAAGAACACTTGCAATACTTTCCTCTCACTACAAGTATATCACTTTCCCCGACATTCCCCGACACGTACCTGGTACGTTGTACCAACACCTATACTAATACAAAAACATCAGTTACTCATCAGTCACAAAAAAAACACAATTAAACTAGTTCAAATGTTACTATAAATGTGTATTCCAATAGATTACTTTTTATAATGGTAATTATTTTATTAAAAATATTAAACAAATAAGAATACTTTTTTTTAAAACTTCTCATAATGCCATTCATCGTGTTAATAAAATTAGAGATAAGATAAATAAATAAAACAACTAAAATAAAATCAAATAATTAAAACAAAATAATTATGTAATTAAACAAAACGTAAAAAAACGTTAAAAATTACAAAGCTATACAATTACAAATAAACCTAATATACAATACCTCTCCTATACACATAATAAGTTAATTCAATTAGTATTAATTTTTCATAACTTTACACTTTATCAAAAAAAGTAAAGTATTGTTATTGTTACAATTTATATACCAAGACTGGAAATCAAAGAGTAAATAATGTTTGGAACTATATAATATTTAAAAAAAAATCAAAATTCAAACTAAAAAATAAGAAGCAAGCTAAAAAGTAATTTTTCTTTTTGTAATCATTTTTTTTAACTCATTTTAAGATTATTTATATATACCTCAAGAAATATTTGTATTAAAAAATAAAATTTTAAAAATACATGATAATTTAAAGGTTTTAAAAACAGTTAAGATGTTTAAAAAACTAATATTTTATTTTGTTGTTTTTTTTATATATTAAATATAAAACATAATTTATATATTAAAAATTAAATTAACAATCTAAAAAGTATAAATAAAATTAAATAAAAATATAGAAACATATAATTAATAAAAATTAAAATACTACTGGAAAATAAATGTTATTATATAAATATATTCAAGTAATTTAAAATTGTATTATAATGTACATTATATAGTTTAAGTATCCTAATTTAATAATTATCATTAGTTAATATGTATCCTTAGTCAAATAGTTATCATTAGTTAAATATTTAAAATCATATATACTCATATTTATATATATATATATATATATATATATATATATATATATGTATGTATGTTTAAATGTTCAATAAATCGACATAAAATATTATATAGATGATTGATATATATTCCATTTTATAAATGAATTCGATAGACAATTTTTAAAAGAATTTTCTAAATTATTCCATAATATAGGTCCGTTATAAAAATATACTAAACTATTTTATTTGTAACCTATATGATGGTATTAAAAATTTATATTGACTTATTTGACTCTAGTTCTTTTTTTTAAGAAAAAATATAGATGTATATGGAAATGTTGATTCAATATTTAAAACATCATACATAATTAATATTGTTTTATATTTATATCCTTAAATTTCAAAATATTTAAAGAATTATAAAATGCTTCAGTATTAATTCTATTTTGTAAAATATAAATAGCACATATAGCTCTGTTTTATAATATAATAATCCCTGTTTATATTTGATGTATACGTTTTTCTCCATATATTAATACAATAACTAAGATTAGATAATAAAAGATGTATATAATTGAAGTGATATGATACTTAATGAAAATTTGAATTTGTATAATATTGATATGCATTTTGATATTCTTTTGTAAATATAATCAATGTGAGATTTCCAGTTAAGTTTAGCATCAATATACAGTCCTTAAAATGTATAGCATTCTACTCTATTCAATAGTTCATTATCAATATAAATAATATTAGCAAAATAATGTGTATTTATATTATACCGGTTCACATGATTTTTGAGGTTTGGGATTCATAAATATTTTCTAGACTAGTTTTTTGCACTGATTATAAATATGAAATTAGTTTTTTTTCAGATCAGATCAATTTTTTTTATTAATTCACTTTGATATTTTTTGTAATAATTGTCAACATTTTCAAAAATTTTAAAATACATGTATACATATTACTATTCGATATAGATGAATATACATTATGATATGCTCTATATATATTGTATATACTATATATTATATTTAATATACTATTTACACTATATTATGCACTGTATATACTATAGTATATACTATATTATATATATATTATACAATAATAAGTATATTCATTTATATATATGAAAAGCATACATTAAAATATCCGATTATTCTATCTGCATTGTGACAAGTACTCTATAGTACTGACATTATATTTTCAATATTCAAACATGACAACTATTTATATATCTCAAATATATTATCTTCAGAATCTGTCTTTTACCATCATTGTGAAAATGATTATTTCACCAATACAGGTTGTTATATTGCCATAATTTAAATAATAATTTAAATGGAGTAGTTATATTTATGGGCATATCCTATGAAAGATAATAATAAGGCTATTCATAGACTATTCACATAAAAGTTGAAAAGCTGTATTGCTTTTTAATGGTTAATTACTATTATATTTCTTCAGTTGGGATATTTATATTCACTACAATTGCCTGAAATATATAGCAATATATCAATTATACTTGATTCATTAATATACAATCACCATACTTGGAATATATGTTGAGACTTAAATGTTATATTGATATTTTGGAACGACAAGCAGGATATATACAATATCCATGCTTTCTCTATTTGTGAGATAGTCATCACTATGCTAATCATTGTATAATATCTTTTGTCTGTTAAATAGAATTTTTTTATTTATTTTAGCATTGTTCATACAAAGCTAAGTCACAATATATTATTAATACATGCATGTTATACATCAATTAATGATATCCTATTACACATTAAACTTAGATTAATGAATAATTTTGTTAATGAATTGAATACGGATTGGGCTCATGAGTCTACTCATTTACAACATACATTTTCAAATATATCATTGAAACTAAGTTAAGGATGTAATTTATAATGGATAAAATATAGGGAGTTAGTGAGCAATGCAACTTTTTATTTATGTATGAGAGAAATTGAAGTAAGAGCTATCATTAATGTCAATTATTAAACATTTTCTCGACAATCATAGATGTACAGAATATGTATATATTGCAGAATAATTGATTCTATGTTTTATAGATATCTGAGCTTGTATGTTATAATATATGTTATTATATAAATATATTCAAGTAATTTAAAATTGTATTATAATGTACATTATATAGTTTAAGTATCCTTATTTAATAATTATCATTAGTTAAATATGTATCCTTAGTCAAATAGTTATCATTAGTTAAATATTTAAAATCATATATACTCAGTATCAATATTAATTATGTAAAATATAAATAGCACGTTAATTTATTCATAATTTTTAATTTTATAAGTTCATTAGTAACTAATGAATTAAGATTATTAATATATTTATGTTTACAAATAATATTAGGGTTATCAGCGAATAAAATAATTGAACATTTATTATAAAATAAATGCAATTCATTCATACATAATACAAACAGTATTGATCCTAGGACTAAACCATGAGGAATTTCATAATTAATATTTGTAATATCTGACTTATTATAAAAAATAAACGGTTTTTGGTTTCCTTTTATTTAAATAACTACTAACAAAATCTAAAGTAGCAACTCTAAATCCCTAATTTATTTAATAAAATGTCAGATTAATCAGTTATGAAGAAATAAATGTATTCAATATTTCCAATTAAGTCATTCATTAACATATGACTGCCACGGTGTATCTATATTTAAAAAAAACTAAATTGTCATTTATGTATTATGTCATATTGGTCCATAAAAGATATCATTTTAAATTTTATAATCTTTTCAAATATCCTTGCATATTGAGATATCAATAATTTGTATTATTAGTTTTATCTCCATTTTAAATAATGGATTGAATTTAGAAATCTCGAGTATATTCGGAAATTTATCTATAGATATCGAAAGATTATATAGATAAATTCTTGAATAGGTGAAATTAAATATATTGTTTTTTTTCCATATTTATTTGAAATGATTCATTTGATTTTTTATTTTTTATAATTGCAGCCTATATTTATAATTTACATTTTATCAGTAGGATGAAAGACAAAAGTATTATTATTAATAATTTAGATGTAAAGTTGTATATATTATTAATATTTCTATTATTATATATATTATCAGCTAATTTCTTGCCTATATTACAAAAATAATCATTAAATGAATTATTAATGGAAATTGTATATTAGAATTGTTATAAGGATTAAGTAATTTCTTTATAACTTTCAAATTATTTTTATAATCGTTATTAGCAATTTATTCTTCAACATATTTTATTTGTATATCTAATGATTTTAGTTATTATATTTTTGTACTTTATATATTTATTTTTTATATCCGTCAAACTTTTTATCTTTAAATTTTGTTATAAAGAATATTTTTTATTGATATACATTTATGTATGCTAAAAGAAATCCATGGTTTATTTTTAATTTAGTTATCAGGTATTTTTATTAATGTACACGAATAACAATTAGTACCGGAGGTGTTAAGCTGGAATTATAAAAGTTAGGGGTTAATCTAACTACGATAGAAGTAATTAAAGAGAGTTTGCAAGAACGTTATCTGATGATTATAAATAAAAGTGAGATTATTTATGAGTTGATCGGTACTAATCATGAGCAGAATGAGACTTCTATGGAGTTTTCAGATACATTTTTAAAATTAGCTAGAGAATTAAAATAAGTAGAAAATCAGTGGGAGGAGATTGTTTTAGAGAGTCTTAGGAGAAACTTAATTGATATCAGATTAAGCTGGGTATATGTAGTTTGGGGAAGGCTATTTCTTTTAAGGAGTTGAGAAAATGTATTGTTAGTTTGGAGGAAGTATCGAAGACGGATACATATAAGAGTTATGGTGTTAAGGTAGATAGTAGTCACTAAATTGACAGAATGGTCAGATTATAATCTATAATTATAGATAGAAATGTATCATTAAGGTCGTGTAGTCTAAGAACAAATTATGGTAGAGATCATGTAGATAACTATGTAAGAGAGATTCGATGCTATCGATGTAATATATTAGGTCATATAAGTAGTACTTGTAGAGTAGATATAAAAGAGAAAAAATCGATAAGTGGTTCCCAGGGATTGTAGATAACCATCGGTAGATTGGTGAGTATGTTAGGAAAGTAGGATATATAGAGGATAGTAAAATAGAATGTTTGATTGATACGAGTAATCAAGTATCTATTATCCATTTAGTTTCTTAAATAAAATATAAAAATGGGGAAACCTAAACACGGCAAATTGTGAAAATGTAAAGGATTTAGACGAAGAAAAGATAATGGCAGTTAGGAAATGGCCGAGCCCAGATACTGTAAAGGAATTAAGATATTGAATGGGTTTTGTAGCGTATACGCCAGTATACTATAGTAAATGCATGACAGATTTCAAAACTATGACAAGTCCATTACAAAAGTTTAAAGTAGATGTGATTAATTAAATGGGGTACCGATCTTATATGATAGATATACCCTATAGGTTAGAGTACAGAACAAATATAAAACATAGTAAGTGAATTATATAATTTAAAATGTTATATATGTACATTTTAAAAATTAGAAGGGATATATGTAGCAGACTAACGTCTTCTATATTTTTAATATAGTTATTTTTATGTATATATTATATATTTTTGATTAGTTATTTTGTTTTTGTGTATTATGTAATAATTATAAAGTATAAATGTTGATTTCGTATATATTGATTTTTGTGTATTTTTAGTTAATGTTATTTAGTTTATTATATATTTTTAGTTAGTTATTTTTTAGTTATATGTTATGTAATAATTATAAAAGTATAAATGTTGATTTCGTATATATTGATTTTTGTGTTTTTTTATTTTAATGTTATTTAGTTTATTTTAATATAATTGGTTGGACCAATGAACTGTCATGTTGCAGTAATATAATCTGAATTATATTAGATTATATTAACACATAAATACACATATATAGAACTATTAAAACATTTAGCTTGTTGAGTCTTAGTTAATTTTCTCTTTGCCCAATCAACGATGATAAATCTTCCTGAATTATATTTTGATAGGTGTGGCAAAGATTTTCCGAAGGAAAGATATACCATTCTCTATCTCTACGTGAAATCGTTTTTTAACCGTAATGCCTACGGAAAGATGGCGCTCCTAGTCATGATTCATATTTAATCATCACTTTTAATTTTAAATAATTATTGTGAATTATAATTATAATATAATTATCTAGCTTATATTAATGTATATACTTACAATTTGTATTATTCACCGTTAATATTTATTAAATAAATTAATTTATATTTATATATATATATATATATTTAATATAATATTATAATTAAAATATGTGTATACTATATATACAACTATAAAATTGATTTTCATAAATTTTATGTATATCAAAATGCGTACTGATTTTAAATATTCTAAAACAATTTATGAATTATTAAATTAATTATTAATTGAATATCATGATAATGTTATATATATTTATAATATATGTAATATATAAGTATATATTATTATAATAATTATATTACATGCCATATTTTACATTATAATTTGTATTTGCATTAAAAGATACAAATAATTTAAAATAAAAATATTTTATGGAATATAATATATTTAATATATAATTATTATATAATAATATAATATTATATAATTAGTTGAACCCTTGATATATTATCTGTAGTTATTAACTAAGTATGTACATATGTTTTACAAGTCTTAAATATTTGTACTGAGTTTACAAAAATATAACTGTTATATACAACCACCACAACTTATCAGATTTTAAATTCGCCATATTTTATACATACCCATCTTTCAAAATTATTTTTAAATAGGCAAATTCAATATTATGAATAGTTTCTATTTGTTTTATTATAATAATTATATTTTTATATTTAGTAAAATACTATTGATATATATATATATATATATATATATATATATATTGATATTGATATATGGTATATTCACAAGATTTACATTTTATTATATATATAATATAACTTTTTCAAAAATAATATAGCCTATATTATAGGAATACATTTTATATAGTTGTATATTTTGTATAACTTATATTACATTATTGTTTATGTTTTTTTATTTACTATATGTTTTTTACTATATGTTTATGTTGTTAATCATCTTCTTTTCTCACACTTATCAGAACAATCTTTGTTGTTATTTAATGAGTGTTTAAATAAATTGTCTTATTATTATTAGTATTATTATTATTATTAGTGTCAGTGATGGTGATAGTGATGATGGTAATAGTGGTAGTAATAGTGATAGTGTCAGTGATGGTGATAGTGGTGATGGTAATAGTGGTAGTGATGGTGGTAGTGGAGGTGTTAGTATTAGTGTTGGTGGTTAATTTATATCTAATACAGGGTTCCACTATTTTTGGTAAAAACCTTTTTTACTGAGAAAAAATGGCAAAAAAAAGAGTCAAAAACCTATCTCTACCATGTTAATTTAAGGTAAAAACTGGTAATAACCGGTAAAAACTGGGAATAATCTAATACTAATAAAATATAATACCTTTAAAAAAATGTTATATTGAAATTTAAAATAATATTGATTCAATTTTATATAAATGTTATGGATAATTAATCTAGCAGTTTTATTTGAAAATTTGACCAACCATTTGATCACTCTGCTTTAATTATGCCATTTATAGTAAATTTATTAAAAAATATCCATACTGGATTTTGAGGTCTGCCACCCATTCATATTGTAAAATTAACAAGTTGATGTAATTGGATACATTTTAAAAATGAAATAAAATCATACTGTGTTATATTTAATAAAATTACACAATGAAAATATTACTAAATATATATTATTGAATATATAAATATATATTATTTACTCATTTATTTAAATTTCAATATCATATTATATATTTTTTTAAATTGTTCTTTACTTTATTATGTAAGTAATAAAGTCAGAATTAATAAAGGTTGTTTTTAAAAAAATATAAAAAATCTTATAATTATGATATTAATGTAGTATTGTTTAGCTTTATAATTGTATATTATCTATTACATATAAAATCTATAAAATAATATATAATTATAAAATATATATATACAATAGTAGGTTTAATAATATAGGTAATATTATATTTAATTATATAGACATAACTACGTTTTTACCATGGCAAAAACCTGTTTTTACCTGACAGGTTATTACCGTGTATTTCAGCAGTTAAGGCGGTAATAACCTATGAAACACTGATTTAATTACATAAATAATAAACATACGGATACATATATATATACACTAAAAGACATATACAATCAAATCATATAATATTCACAATCACACACATTTTATTACTTTTATCAAATATACTAGATATATTATTTATAATATTCCAGAATATTTTACATTTCTGTAAATTTGTCAACAACAAAATTTAAGATAACTAAAATTTTTTTTGCAATAAGATTATTTCCTAATAATATAATAAATATAATTAAAACATGTTTAATTATAACTATATATGGATAAATTTATTTAAAAAATTAAATTCTATGAAATATCATTGATTATATCCAAAACTCATGTAAAATATTGAAAAACTTTGTTGAGATAATATGATACATTTTATTTTTTATTTTTTACATAATAATAATAATATATTTCAATTAGTTACCGTATAGCAAACTAATATTTTTTTTAATATGTTAGAATTTAAAAAAAAAATAATGTAATTATATAATTCACATAAAATACATATATTACAGACGTTCTAAAAATAAAATGTATTTATCTTAATTATTTCTATTGAAAATAAACATTTGTGTAACGTAAAGCTAATTTACCTATCATTTCTCATTCAAATGTTGACACCAGATGTGTGGACAATAAACATAAAAATTTTAAAAAATTAAATAGTTTGATATACACACGCATAGGTTACCGCATACAAATTTGTAACAATATCCATAATGGATAAATTATACATATTCTGTAGCTCCAAAACGAAGACATACTACATACTACAGAAGAAAAATAAACTGACTTACCTTTAAACACATGTCCATTAATAAAAATATAAATATTATACATGTATGTACGTCCTATATACATCAAAGAATCAATTTAAGTTAATTTAATAATAGAATTAACTTGAGGTCAAATAATATAATTTGTGAACACAATTAATCGACTAACTACTCATCTCACTGGAATAAACTCCCCAGGATAATGATAACAAAAAAAACTTAATTAAACAAATTTAAAAATAAACTACATAGATACTTAACTGGACTAATTAACTTTATTAACTGCACTTTAATACACTAACACATTTCCATACAATTAATTCTAATTAGTATTATTATTAGTATTGTATTTTATTTATTTTTTATTATGGATATCGCCATAACATTATAAATCACTTCCGAACAATTTATTATATTATTTTGTAATTTGGTTTATTTCATAATACAATAGAGAATATAATTAAAGATGTTTATATATATGTTACTATATTAATATAATTATATAAAATTATATGAAAATAGTTAATACATAGTAAATAGTAACATTATTGAATAAATTATAATTACTATAGATTATATTTTTATCTATCTATAAATCATCTATACATGGTATATACACATATACAAATTAACACATACATATACATGTATATAACTATTAAAAACTATAGCTTGTTTAGGATCAGTGAATTTCTTAGAAATAGCCCTACCAATTATGATAACTCTGCTTATATTAGTAGGAGTGGTTGCAATAAATGTTGATAGTAGTTGTGGTGGATAACGTGTCAGTGGTGATGGTATTGGTGTTTGCAATAGTACTAGAGATGGTGGAATTAGTAGTAGTATTTGTGGTGGTGATGAATGTATCTTTACTTTTCTAAATAAACATACTTAAACATAAATAATCCAATTTATATGCACACAAATGCATACATATATATATATATATATATATATATACACTAACACATACATATACTTAATTCACATCATATCCACATCCATATACATATACATGAATACAATCATACACATATACACTAGGAGTGATATTATGAATCAGATCATTAGTTCACATATCAGAGTAATTAGATATTATGTTTATGATAGTCTATTGGTAATACAAATATATGTTAGTTCAATATTGGTAATAAAGGTGAAAGTTTAAAAAAAATAAAATTTATGATAAATATTAATCCCACAATTTTGCAATGCATGTACAATTGCAATGTTTATGTTTATTAACAAATTTATTTGAATTTAATGGAATATGAATGAATGAATGAATGAATGAATATTTATTTACTGAATATTTAATTAATATACAGAATATTAATATATCATTATAATTACTGTATATTTGATATAATACATAGAATTATCATATTTACTGGGCATGAAAGCCTATACACTCGTATACAAACACGTACACCCAAACATTCACACATACACACAAACAAATACACATTCAAAAACACACACCCATACTTACACACACACTCAAACACATATATATATATATATATATATATTCGTTTTCACACATACACACACCTTATCTAGAGGTTCCGTAAAATGCTGACACAGCTTTATGAAAGTACGTCTCTACCACAAATTGTATGAATGCGTAGCCTATCTTTTTACATCATTTAACTGTGAAAATAGGTATTATTAGATAAAAGTAATAATGGAGATGCTGAATTCAACAACTACATATATAAATGATTATTAATGAATATATAATATACTTGATAATTATTAACTAGGCCAACATAACAGTATAAACACACCCATAAACATGCATTTACACATGTGTATAACTATTAAAACCTGTAGATTATTGAGTCATTGTTAACATTCTCTTACACACATCTCTATCAATGACAATAAAATTAGAATCATATTTAAAAATTTCTGGAGAATTAGCTAAATATTCAGTAATTGAAGTAATTAAATCTATATACTACATATTATATGTATATATATATATATATATATATATATATATGTATATATATATACTAGTTATAAATACATATTTTTAAATTATTAAATACTAGGTTTTTTTTATAATCACAACATTTTAATAAGTTTATAATTCTATCTAAATAAAAAATATATTCTTATTTCGATATTTGTATGATATACTATATGTAATCTAAATATACATATACAAGCATCAATAATTATTATAATTAAAATATAAGTTGGATTACGAAAAGATGGTTGACACTTATTACGATTTCATATAATCACATCAGTGAATACACGATGTTAATTATATATATATATGTATAAATAAATGATCGGCTCTCGTTAAAACCATGAATGCCTTAACATGAGAGCGGCGTAATAGCACGTTCCATTATACCGTACTATTACGTTCCAGCATACCGTACTATCACGTCCCATTATAACGTACTATCACGTTCCATTATACCGTGCTATCACCTTCCATTATACCGTACTATCATGTTCCATTATACCATACTATCACATTCCATCATATTGTACTATCACGTTACAGCATACCGTACTATCACGTTCCATTATAACGTACTACAACCGTACTACTGTCGCGTTCCAGAATAACGTATTATAACCATATATCCACATCTTGGTACGATTCCAGAAACCATACTGGCAGATTCCTGCACGGTTATTCCAGAACTATGCAGCATATTTTATTATAATTTTACTGGAATTCTTGTGCCGGGAATTGTGAGTGAGGTAATGGAACGTACTAAAATTAGCAATACTCGTCGAGCATGCTAGTGTACCAATATTTTACCAATCGTTGCCGGTGGTTCATATTCTCACAAATAATATACATTATATTGGGTTAATTATTATTTATTATCTTAATATATATAACTATTGTTAATAATTATATTAATTAATATATTATATTATTTACATATATCAATATAATTAATGGATTAATCAAAATAATATTCTTATTTATAAAAAATACTATTTTACATTTAAAAAATAATATTAAAATTACATTAATATTATTTTAATACATTTTTATTATAAATGTAATACTTAATTAATTATATTATTATTATGTTAATACTATTAATAAATATTTAATAAATACTACAAATAATTAATATTTGTCAGTCTAATTGTTATTAATATTCGATATATATATATCATTGTTATAAAGACATATTTATATAATATTAGAAATAGTATAAGTTGGATCAGAAAATATTGTGGATATTTATGTAGGATCTCCTATGCCTAAACCATAGATTTAGAGTACCATATATTTGAATATATAGCAAATACAGCATATACAGCGAATTTTCTATTTGTTCAACATAAATTATTTCTAGCTGCCGCCATTTTGTAGGTCTCTAGGAAACATATATATGTAAAAATATATATTATTTTAAAAACTATATTTTAAATGTTATTTATATGTTATTTATAAGTTAATACAATGTTTAATTATGTAATAAATTACAAATATATGTATTACTAAATAGTTGTTATTAATAGTAATTAAGCTAATGTACTTATAGTATTCACAGATTCGTTTTACACTCAAATAAAGTAATAATTTCAAAAATATGTTTTTAATATTTATTAAAATTGTATGTATTTAAATTGAAGTTTAATTATGTAATAAATTACAAATATATGAATTAATAAATCGATGCTATTAATATTAATTAAGCTAATATAAATATATTATTTACAGGTTATTTATACTCAAATAAAGTAAAAATTTCACAAATATATATAAAATATTTATTAAAATGTAAAGTTCCGATAATTATTATTATAATAATATATTAAAGAAATAAAAATTAGTGTTCCAATGTTATATTAAGAGTATATCTTTACAATATTTGTAATTATAATATATTAAATAAATGATAAATATACATTTTAAAATAATAAAACACTGCATATCATGTATACAGTATATAATAAACTATATGATATACATAAATGTGTTATAATAAACATAAATTATGTTACCTATATTATATGATGTAAGTTTATTATACGGGTGTCGTATTAGTCATTGATATTAACTCAGTCGTGTTAATTAAAGGCATCTTTTAATGAAGTTGATAGTACGAAGTAACGTGACAGTTAGTTGTGCTGGAAGGTGATAGTATGATATGATGTAACGTGACATTACGTTGTACAAGAAGGTGACATTACGATATGATGTTACGTGACAGTATGTTTTGCTAGAGGGGACAGCATGATATTTTGTAACGTGACAGTACGGTGATCTGAAAGTATGATATGATGTAACATGACATTAAAATATGATGTAATGTGACAGTAGGGTGGTCTGAAAGTATGAAATGATACATATGGGACTGTGGCACGTAACAAATACTTAGTGTGTGTGTGTGTGTGTGCGTGCGAGCGTGTATGTTTGGGTATATGTAACCATCGATGAATACATACTATGTAACATATATAAAATATACCTATATGATACATATACTATTATATAATTATATAAGTAAAGAATAAAAAATAAATGCCTATGTACATTGTATATTTAATATAGGGTTACATAATAGGGTTACATTAATATAGGGTTATACCTACAAGGTATATTCATATGTGTATTTATTTTATACATATATTATATTTATATAGATGTTATTATTTCAGAATATTTTTGATTGTGCAATATAGCGTAACTGTTACATTTGATTGACACATATAGACAACGCAACTTACTTGAACTGTGAAAAGTATCAGCTGCCAATATGAGCATTCGAATGCTATATTATATATAATTTACATATAATTTACGTAAACTCGTAGATATATACTATAGTATATTTATAAATTTAATAATAAAATTAATGTGATGTATCATATGTCTTCGTTAACATTAATTAAGAGTATAATTAGATTTTAATTTTCCGAAAATATACTTTATAATTTAGGTTTTATATTTTACATAATAACATATATATTTTTATAATATTTATACTTATTTACATACTTAGTATATACAGTGATGGGCACGATCGTTAGAAAATGATCGACGATCGTCAGCAACTGATCGCGATCGACGATCGAAAGCTAGAAATAACAAAATAGTGGATATAATAATAACTTTTATTTATGAAAATGTTGAAATACATTCAAATTTATAATAAAATAATATTAATATAATGAATTTGCTTTCAATATATTGATCTATAGAATTACAATAAAAGTTAGTATCATTTAATTGATTGTGTTTCGGTTTATTTATATTGGTAGCAATACTAAACATTCTTTCCACCGGCGCGGATGATGGGAGTATAGAATTGTATTTTATGAATAACATTTTTATAATAGGATAATTATTTAGCATATCTAAATTAGTATTTTTACTATTTATATAATTAAGTATTTCTATTTCTACCGTTGATTTAAAAGTGGATGGTCCATTATCATCAATAACATAGAATTCATCTGAATTAGTTTCGTTTTGATTTGGTGTAGTTATATAAACCTCGTTATCTGGGATATGTCTATTAACATATTTCTTAAATGTAGATAACAATATATCTTTTTCTTCTACGTAATTACTTAACCAATTTAACTTAAATTTTGGGTTAGATATTGTTACCCTATAGTTACCCTATTGTTACAATAATGGCACTATTGATAGAATACTCAAATGAAAAATAATCGTTAAACCGTAATACGTTTTAATCATTCCTTTAAAACATCTAATAATGGTTGACAATAAACTAAATTTGTATCCATTTTTAATAAGCGGGATTCTATAGAAAATAATGTTGGGAATAAATCTCCATAAAAACTGTTTCGCGCGATAAATATTACGATTACATTAGTAAAAAAGATACATTGGTATATATATATATATATATATAAATATATTGATATGACGGCGTCAATGGGTGAGTACTCGCGAGTACTGCGTGGATCATTAGTGGTTCATGCAGCAGCCCGTAATTCATATGCTTATATAATAATACGATCGAGATCCACGATCGGCGATCGATGATCGAGATCCACGATCTAAATAATTACACGATCTACGATCGACTATCGTTAAAAAATGATCGAGTAAAAAGATCGACGATCGATAGAAAATGATCGATGATCGGCGATCGTGAAAATTCTTTATCGTGCCCATCACTGAGTATATAATATATACTATATATACATTATGTTATAAGTATATATACGTAATATATATCCATATAATACATATATTTATAATTATTTTACGGTTTGTATTTTCACGGATATTATATTTCACGGTTGGAAAATTCATTAAAGATAATTTCACGGTTGTTCTTGTACGGTTTGTAAATTTCACGGTTGTTCCATAAGCCCTTAAATGGATTTATTATTAAATTTAATGTAAAATCGGTTGCTAGAGTCCTTCAAGATGGCGTCCGATTCTCCATTGGTGTATAATCAATTCGCGCGAATGCGCTATCTATAGATATATGGTACTCTAAATATATGGCTCAAACCGGTGAATTATTGTCTACCCAATACAAGTCAATGCAAATAACCCACAAATATCAATACAAAAAATATATATATATATATACTATTAACTCGTATTTCAAATATAACATTTAACCCTCAACTCGTCCTTTTTTATTGTCTCTCATAGTAAGTTACTATGATAGTAACTTATTAGTAAACATAGTTACTATGATAGGGGAATACGGACGGTAGGCAAAAATTAAATAACTATAAATAGCAAAGTTCACGTAAGGCGTGCATTACGCAAATGTATGATACGCTCTAATGCACACAAAAATAAAATCTAAATGAAAACATGTATATATGGAACCTCAACTCGTCCTTTTGTATTGTCTCTCATAGTAACTTATTAGTAAACATAGTTACTATGATAGGGGAATACGGACGGTAGGCAAAAATTAAATAACTATAAATACCAAATTTCACGTAAGGCGTGCGTTACGCAAATGTATGATACGCTCTAATGCACACGAAAATAAAATCTAAATGAAAACATGTATATATGGAATAATGACTTTATACAAATATACGTATACGCCATTCATTTTAATTGATTAATTAATATTTGCAGATTGATATTTTATTTTGTTTGATTTATTTGGTTTAGTTTTATTCTTCAGTTTGTTTAGCTGCTTTATATACCGAAGTGAACCTATACAAAGTAATTAGTAACTACGAATAATATATTAGCGCGACGCACACATTGAGAGACACTCATGAACTTTGTTATGTATAGTTATTTAATGTTTGCCTACCGTCCGTACTTAGTACGGCGTACTATCCCTATGAATCATAGGGCCTATGATTATCATAATCATTATGATAATGATAGTAACTATTTGAAACAGAATTTCAAAATATAATTTTTTGTATGATAATCAATACTGAAAAATTGTATTATACATCACTGTCACCATGTACAAATTAATTATGTTATTGTATATAGAAGAATGCTACTAACCTATTATTATGTTAGTTCAATATTACAACTTATATTTAATTACTAATTTGTTTATCTCAAGTGAGCGATGATAATGCTCAATAGGGGATTACACTGAATATGTGTATCCTGACATTTCGTCACATATGTAAAACCATTAAATTATTATCCTTATAAAAATATAAATTTCTAAAACAAAATAATTGTCATACTCTCCACAATCTATATAGATAATAAACCTACTAACAGGTGTTACAACGATATAGCAGATATATTGAAAATAGCAGCTGGTAAATTATTGGATAAAGTAAGGAATACAAAACAATCCTAGATAACGAATACATTTCTTGACTTATGCCATAAAATAAAATGATTAAAACCATTATATAAAATTAACGGAATATTCTTAATATATCGTTGTAACACCTGTTAGTAGGTTTATTATCTACATAGATTGTGGAGAGTATGAACATTATTTCGTTTTGGAAATTTATATTTTTATAAGGATAATAATTTAATGTTTTTACATATGTGACGAAATGTCAGGATACACATATTCAGTGTAATCCCCTATTGAGCATTATCATCGCTCACTTACAGATAAACAAATTAGTAATTAAATATAAGTTTGAATTTAATATTGAACTAACATAATAATAGGTTAGTAGCATTCTTCTATATACAATAAAATAATTAATTTGTACATGGTGACAGTGATGTCTAATACAATTTTTCAGTATTGATTATCATACTAAAAATTATATTTTGAAATATTGTTTCAAATAATTACTATGATAGTTACTATGATAGTAACTATCATTATGATAATGATTATCATAATGATTATGATAATCATAGTTACTTACTAATAAGTTACTATCATAGTAAGTTACTATGAGAGACGATCAAAAAGGACGAGTTGAGGGTTAAATGTTATATTTGAAATACGAGTTAATAGTATATATATATATATTATATATATAATATATTATAATAATATATATATATATATATATATATATATATATATATATATATATATATATATATATATACTAGGGTGGGTGGCCGGCGTTGCCCGTGAATGAGACTATTTTAGGTATGGGTGTAATGGGTTAGTTGAGACTATTGGGTCTTTTTTAGATTTTTATATAGTTTTCTAGTAGTCAGTGGGCCGTTATTTATCTTTTTTTTATTTTAATGAAAAAAAACAATGATAATTTCATAATGTATTTATTAAAATAAAACTTTAACTACTTTGGTCTACTATTACTAATGAGTAAAAGTATTTAACCCAACCTAACCACATCTGTGAAAATATACTTTTATATACTTTTATATACTCGGGAAGTAATGCAGCTAAAAAAAACCTTCAACAATTAAAACTTAACCCAACCTAACAACAACTGTGAAAATATCCTTGTATAGGCTCAATCGGGAAGTAATGAAGCTAAAAAAAACCTACCAATATTTAAACTTAACCCAACCTAACCACAACTGTGAAAATAACAATATAAATAAATATGCTTTTATAGGCTCATTCGGGAAGTAGTGCAGTTAAAAAAAACCTAGACAAATTAAAACTTAACCCAACCTAACCACAACAGTGAAATATACTTTTATATGCCTATCGGGAAGCAATGCAGCTAAAAAAAACCTACACAAATAAAACTTAACCCAACCTAACCACAACTGTGAAAATAACAATATAAATGAATATGATTTATAGGCTCACACGGGAAGTAATGCAGCTAAAAAAAATCTACCAATATTAAAACTTAACCCAACCTAAACACAAAAGTGACAATAAATATAACTAAAAATATCAATATATATATATATATATATATATATATATATTTATATAGACTCACTCGGTATTTAATGCATATATAATTATAGAATATATTTTAGAAAAAATATTTTTTATAAATCTATATTTTTTTCTTTGACCATATATATGATGACATTTGGCGAAATATTAAAACAGAGATGGAAACCCTATTATTCATATTTTCATGATTTTTCTGATTTTATTACATGTATTTTCGTACTCCTAATCTGATGAATTCATAATTTATACGACAAATTTACCGGAAGTCGGTAAAATAGACTATTCTAAAATCATGTATTTTTCACTTTTTCGACCGTAGCTCGTAGAATATTAAACATAAGAAGTCACAATTTATCAAAGTATATTCTATTTTAATTAACTATTTAATAAAGTTAAAATTATTGAAATCGAATTTTTATTGTAGATTTTGATTTTTTACATCACCTATGTTTAATAATTTATGTTTACATGTCGTAGATAGGAAATAATTAATATAAACTCGTAACGTAAACAATATTAACTCGATTTTACTCGTTCTTGAATTTCACCTCAATAATACGTGTAAATAAATTCCGATGCACTTGTTTTTATTTAGATATTCAAACCGGAAGTACCATTTCGTAAATCTACGTAATGTATTAGAAATTAAAGAAACTCATTTTTACGAAATTATTTACGATAAAATTCTCCACGATAATGTTTGTTATTAAAAATTTGCGTCGAATTTAAATTTTTCGATTATGTAAATCGATCAAAAAATGACACTATTCAACGATTATTGGTATCGCGTGAATACATATTCAAAAAAGTAAATCATTCATGTTACCCCCGCTGCCCGACTTTATCTCCCGACGTTTTCCTTACGTTTTCCTTACGGCGAATTTTAATTATTTGAATTTATATAAAATATAAAATATTAAATTTTATCGATAAAAACCCAAAATACTACCAGAAATATTGCCCGTAGATGAAAATGAGTGTGCGCATACTATGTATTCCTAAATATATTTCGAGTAGCTAACCTCATATATATACATTGGCAAAAAAAAAATTTAAATCGAGCATTATTTGAATTGAAGTATACACTTTGTTGAGATTTTTGACGGAAAAAGACTTTTATGGGAAAGAGATTTTGAAAAATTTTAAAAAAAAATCACACCTCAATTTAAAAAAATTATTTTCCTATCCGTTAACGTCGAGGTGGGGATGGCTCGGCCTGCGGCCTCGGCGTACGAGCCCGCCGCGCACCACCTAATTAAAGTATGTTTAGACGAATATATATATAGATATATATATATATATTTTGTATTGATATTTGTGGGTTATTTGCATTGACTTGTATTGGGTAGACAAGTAGGTATTGCCTATTCACCGGTTTGAACCATAGATTTAGAGTACCATAGAATCTATGATAGATAGCGCATTCGCGAGAATTGATTATACAGTAGACCGGTTTGTACTAAATTTTTTTTTGCAATTTTATAAACCTTCACATCTGTGACAATTATGTATGCTATGATGAATAAGTGTTTAAAATTTTAGACCTATATCTTAAATATTGTTATGTCACGAGACCTTTTTATTTTAACATTGAATACATACAAAAGTTAACATGGGGGAGATATAGAAATAAATTTTATTCAATTTTTATAAAATTGGATGATTTTTTTAAAGCCAACTATGGATATATCCTAGAAACATATATAACAAGTAGTATTAACAGTACAAAATATTTTTCATAACAATCTAGATGCCCAAATTTTATAAAATAATTTTAGTCAAAAAAAATATCTAAAAATCGTAAAATTTAATATAAATAAATTATTACAATTTAATTTAAAAAATTAAAATATATAATTTATAGATAATAATAATACAATTCAAATTAATTATTAAAAAATTAAAAATTATTTTTAGAAAAAAAATTAACATCATTTTTAATTTTTTATGGATTTTTATTTGAAATATGAAATACAAAATAAGTTTACATATTTTTCAATTTTTTTAATTATATTTGTATAAAGGACATTTATATCTAACTTATATCCACAATTCAATACAATCTGATCACTCAAATGTATGTAAAGTATAATTATATATATTAATTTAAAAAAATTAATTATTTTTTTGAATTATTTTGAAATAAATACTTTGTAAAATGGTGTATTTTCTCGAGTTTTAGGAGACATTAATATTGGTAATTTGTAGATATAAACATGAAATATAGATATTATATTAATAATAAATATAAAT
The DNA here is from genome assembly GCA_964019155.1 of Osedax fenrisi. NCBI lineage: Eukaryota > Metazoa > Annelida > Polychaeta > Sabellida > Siboglinidae > Osedax > Osedax fenrisi. Next base: position 21,767,212 of record OZ025246.1, read on the forward strand.
AATAGTATATATTCATTAAATATAATACAAATACATAATTAATATTAAATATTAATTTAAATATTTGTAAACATCAAAGATAATAAGATGGTGTCATTACTATTATACATGGAATATTATAGATTTTACCTTAAAATAATAATTTATATTTCAAACTTTAAATGCTTCGTGACAAAAGGTAACTATTTTTTTATAAAAATTATTAATACATATTATACTAAAATATAGATATGTATTATATTTTATATGAAGGATTAAAAATTTAATCGAACGAACCGGTCTATTATACAGTGTAATAATTTATACGGATGGGGTACTGGGTCCGCACATTGAAAAATGATATATCCGCACATGCAACGCCCGCAATACTAAAACCCACAGCCAAATATATTAGTCATAATTCGATGAATGGCGAAATGCAGCTCGGCCCACAAATCCTTTAAGGGCGGTGGGTGTGGGGGTGGGCGGGCGGGGTAGTCGTATGTTTACTATTTACTCTTCGTATTAATTATATCTATATATAGGTCAGATCTCGTATCCTCGATGCGCATTCAAAAATTAAAACTTAACCCAACCTAACCACAACAGTGACAATATACTTTTATAGGCTCACTCGAGAAGTAATGCAGCTAAAAAAACCACCAAAAATTAAAACTTAACCCAACCTAACCACAACAATGTAAATATACATTTATATGTTAACTCTGGAAGTAATGCAGCTAAAAAAAACACAAAAAATTAAAACTTAACCCAACCTAACCACAACAGTGTAAATATACATTTATAGGTTAACTCGGGAAGTAATGCAGCTAAAAAAACACCAACAATTAAAACTTAACCCAACTTAACCCAACTTAACCACAACCGTGACAATATACTTTTATAGGCTCACTCGAGAAGTAATGCAGCTAAAAAAACCATCAAAAATTAAAACTTAACCCAACCTAACCACAACAGTGTAAATATACATTTATATGTTAACTCGGGAAGTAATGCAGCTAAAAAAACCACCAAAAATTAAAAATTAACCCAACCTAACCACAACAGTGAAAATATACTTTTATAGGTTAACTCTGGAAGTAATGCAGCTAATGTATATACATAGCTCACGTATACACACCCCGTTGTTCGTATACACGCCTGCATACACATGCATATGTCTCTATACATATATATCTGTATCCCTACACGATACCACGTAGGTATTCTTACATCAGCATATAGCGTATGCCCATATATATACATATACGAATATCCCTACCAAGCTGGTTTATTCCACACATTGTTATTGTCGACTAATTAACACACGCGTCTCGTATGTATATATAATATATTATATTAATATATAATATAATATTATTGTTTAGTATTAAGTATTATATATATATATAATCAATATATAATTATAATTCTTGTAATGCATGTTAAACTATATTTGTACTAATACTTTCAGACCACCGTACACGTTATATCATATCATGCTGTCCCATCTAGCACAACGTAATATCACGTTACATCATATCATACTTTCAGACCACCGTACTGTCACATTACATCATATTGTAATGTCATGTTACATCATATCATACTTTCAGACCACCGTACTGTCACGTTACATCATATCATGTTGTCCCCTCTAGCACAATATACTGTCACGTAACATCATATCGTAATGTCACCTTCCAGTACAACGTAATGTCACGTTACATCATATCCTACTATCACCTTCCAGCATAACTGTCACGTTACTTCGTACTATCAACTTCATTAAAAGATGCCTTTAATTAACACGACTGAGTTAATATCAATGACTAATATAACACCCGTATAATAAACTTACTTCATATAATATAGGTAACATAAAAGTCCAGTCATTAGGAGCTTCATATATTGCATTTATAAATACTACTAAGGGGCCGCGCAACACCCTGATATTGAAAATAAAATATTATTTTTTTAAATATTTTTTATATAATATTCATAATATTTGATTATTTCTCTTTAAAATGGTATATAGGACAGTCCATAAAAGTATTTAAAAGTGACATAAATAAGCATTTATAAATACGAGCTCGAAAAATAGTTCATATAAATATGATATTTTTTTCTAATCTCGATGAACACAAAATTCAAATAATTTGTTTACGTTTTTATTATAATTTCTATGAAATAATAACGAATTTGAATATTTTAAAAACTATAATAATAAGTATAGATGTCGCTACATGTTTTAATATTTAAAATCGGTTAAATTTATAGCCAATGGGTTGTTAGAGCATTCAATTACGACGTTTATAAATACAAATAATTTCATTTACTATTTGATTTCGCTGCTACAAGTCACGTTTTAATTTGTATCATGCCTCAAATTTCTAAACGTGCTAGAAATGCACGGTTTAGGGAAATAGTAAATCAGGTTTATATATATATATATTATATTAAAAATAATATATAAATTATTATTATTTGCTAGGATATAACACATTTAATTTGATAAAATATTATAATTTTCATCGGCCATTGAAAAAAAAATAAAACGTCATAATTGTCTTCAATTTATAACTAATTAAAATTATATAGCTATACTAATATACTATAACTATCCTAATATTCAAATATGTATAATATAATAAGATTATATAACTAATTTTTTATTACAATATTCTAATATAGTTATAATATCGTTATTTACTGATTATATACTACATATTTATAATATAATTTTATTATATATGATATTTATCATTATTTATTATGTATTATTATATTATTTACTCATTATCTATGTTATTCTTTGAAAATAAAAGCTTCCTTATGGTCTGCAAACATTTTACAAATGTAATATTATATTTTAACATTCATAACATACATATATTATTTTTAAAAATACAAATATTGTATATAACATAGTATATATTCATGTACAAATTATACATAATATTTTAGAATGCGAGAGATAGCCTGCCTTCCTCTGAACTTCCTCTGCAACCTACGGAAGATATTGCACTAGTCGATATGGTTAGTTATATATTATATACCTAAAATTAATACATTATATACGTATATATATATTATATTTTCTACATTACTTTCTACACATTTTTTACAAATTTATAATATATTTATTTGTATATTCTAGTTATATATTACATACCTAAAATTAATACATGATATACATATATATATTTTCTACATTACTTTCTACACATTTTTTACAAATTTATAATATATGTATTTGTGTATTCTAGTTATATATTACATACCTAAAATTAATACATGATATACGTATATATATATTATATTTTCTACATTACTTTCTACACATTTTTTACAAATTTATAATATATGTATTTGTGTATTCTAGTTATATATTACATACCTAAAATTAATACATGATATACGTATATATATATTATATTTTCTACATTACTTTCTACATATTTTTACAAATTTATAATATATGTATTTGTGTATTCTAGTTATATATTACATACCTAAAATTAATACATGATATACGTATATATATATATTATATTTTCTACATTACTTTCTACACATTTTTTACAAATTTATAATATATGTATTTGTGTATTCTAGTTATATATTACATACCTAAAATTAATACATGATATACGTATATATATATTATATTTTCTACATTACTTTCTACACATTTTTTACAAATTTATAATATATGTATTTGTGTATTCTAGTTATATATTACATACCTAAAATTAATACATGATATACGTATATATATATTATATTTTCTACATTACTTTCTACACATTTTTTACAAATTTATAATATATGTATTTGTGTATTCTAGTTATATATTACATACCTAAAATTAATACATGATATACATATATATATATTATATTTTCTACATTACTTTCTACACATATTTTACAAATTTATAATATATTTATTTGTATATTCTAGCCTTCTGCTGAGCAACCTATACATGCTTCAACAAGTGAGAGGAAACTACATTCCTATAATTTATACTCGAGCGAAGAAGAAGAATCTGTTATCCATGAATTTCCTAACCGACTTGTGGGAGTTCTGTTCTTTCAAGTAATATTCAGTGTTCTCTGTTGCTTCAAATGTAAACAGGTAGGAACAGTGGATATTACTACTGTAAAAGGTACAGTTCGTGGAGTTGCAGAGATGGTGGAGATAAGGTGCCGTTCCTGTGGTGTGTTGGTCAAGACATGGACGAACGTACATAGCAAATCGCTAAACTCTAAATGTATGTATAATACACAAGCTGTACGAGGAGCACTCGGTGCAGGAATGCAATGCAAGTCTTTACGGTTGTTTCTTGCAAATTTAGGGCTAAGTTCGATAAGCCATACTACATTTCAAGGGAATGTCAAATTATTTGCTGCGGAATCTACTGAGGTATTATTGACTACTACTTATGTTATCAGCTATTAATATACATTTTTATAGGTTGCTATATCTGTCTGCAGAAAAGCTGTTCAAGTCGTATTGAGAAATATTAATGATTATAACCCTCTAACACCTGGATCTATCGATACTACTAAAGATGTTATGGTATCCTATGATGGAACCTGGATGAAACGGGGCTATAAATCGCTATATGGTATTGGCTTTGTTATTGAATATTATTCTGGATTGGTAATACATTTTGAAATCTTGAGCAAATATTGCCATGTTAGTAAAATAATAATGATAGTTATCTAATAATAATATATTACCATACACATATAGACCTGTGTTGCTAATAAAGATGCCAGTGAGGAATGGAAGAATGACCATAAGAGTGACTGCTGTATTAACTACGACCCTAATGAATACTCTGGTGGAATGGAGGTCGTACTTTTATAAAAGTTTTATATTTTTATGCCACTATATTATTATATCATAATTAGATGAAAGCTGCAGAAATTATGTGGTTGCGGTCTATAGACAAACACAAACTTCGATATAGTACAATGTTATCTGATGGAGATAGTAAGGCTCACAAGAAAGTGGATAGCAATCCATAAGCTGTCTCCAAGGAGGAATGTGTGAATCATGTTCACAAACGTCTCACCTATCACCTGTCTAAAGTTGCTGGTATTGCAAAGAGGGATAACGTGTCAACTGGTGGTGGAAAATCTGGACAACTCACAGCTGTTGTTATAAAGAAATTGGCAAAATATTACGGTAAAGCTGTTAGTATACAAATATTATTCAAAAATATATAAAATAAATGTATTTATTTTATTTATAAAATAGATCAGATCTGAGAACCCCTATCAAGCAATATGGGCAACCTTCAAGCATTGCACATCTACAGATGAGAATCCGAATCATCATTGTTGCGGTGTTTGGTGCAAATTTAAAAAGGCAATGGATGAAGGTATAAAGGTATAAATAGTAATTATAAATGTAAAAATTATAAACTATATATCTATTTACAGGTCGAACAATGCCTCCTCATAGTACTCTGGGTACTACTCTAAATTCAAAGGTCACCCCATACGTAGAGAAAATTTATAAAAAGTTATCAACCCAGGCTCTTCTTGACAGCTGTAGTAATAAAGGAACTCAAAATGCAAATGAATGTTTGCATAATACATTGTGGTCACTATGTTCAAAGGTATATATATATATATATTTATAAAATGCATTGTAAATAAATTTATATATTTTACAGACAAAGTTTGTTTCCCTTTCTACGCTCAAATGTGCTGTGACGAAGGCCATATCCATCTTCAACTTCGGGGAGTCTGCATTTGCTGATCTATCAAATAGAAATCTGAAGTTTACCACTGTATCATCTGAGTCTAAAGCTATTGATGCGAAATGTCTCTCCGATGCGAAAAGAATTCGTATAAAGGAACTGATAAGATTATAAAAGCTACTTCAGCTTATGGTGCTGGATGTGCAGCCTTATAAATGGATATTTTTTGTATTTATATATTTATATATATATAAATATAGTATTATTACTTATTATATTTACTATTTTATAAATAATCATTCGCATTCATTTTATATACATATATAAATATTTGTCATATTACTTATTATATTTACTATTTTATAAATAATCATTCGCATACATTTTATAAACATATATAAATATTTGTATTATTACTTATTATATTTACTATTTTATAAATAATCAATCGCATTCATTTTATATACATATATAAATATTTGTCATATTACTTATTATATTTACTATTTTATAAATAATCATTCGCATACATTTTATAAACATATATAAATATTTGTATTATTACTTATTATATTTACTATTTTATAAATAATCATTCGCATTCATTTTATATACATATATAAATATTTGTATTATTACTTATTATATTTACTATTTTATAAATAATCATTCGCATACATTTTATAAACATATATAAATATTTGTATTATTACTTATTATACCCAGTAAGTAGCAGTATCATGGATACATATCTAACACACATCTAACACGAATCAATGAATAATACTATTTGATACGGATCAAACACGCATCTAAGAGGTATCACTGATCCTTGATGCATTATAATAACATTTTACCAAATATAAATCAATGATACTAATCGGATCTGTGTTTAAAGCATATCATGTGATTATAAAGGGATTTTTCTATATATATATATATATATATTGTTGTTGTTATATTTATTTGGTGGAGTCCTTTCATCCCATCCAGGAACTTAGATGAAGTTTTCACTTGTAACCATATATGGCTCTAATGTCCCTTTGAAGCCGCTCTCATGTTAAGGCATTCATGGTTTTAACGAGAGCCGATCATTTATTTATACATATACATATATATATATATATATATCATTAACATCGTGTATTCACTGATGTGATTATATGAAATCGTAATAAATGTCAACCATCTTTTCGTAATCCAACTTATATTTTTAATTATAATAATTATTAATGCTTGTATATGAATATTTAGATTACATATAATATATCATAAAAATATCGAAATAAGAATATATTTTTTATTTAGATAGAATCATAAACTTATTAAAATATTGTGATTAAAAAAAAAACCTATTATTTAATAAATTAAAAATATGTATTTATAACTTATATATATATATATATATATATATATATAAATATAATATTTAGTATATATATTGAATTACTTCAATTAGTGAATATTTAGCTAATTCTCCAGAAATTTTTAAATATGATTCTAATTGTATTGTTATTGATATGATGTGTGTAAGAGAATGTTAACAATGACTCAATAATCTACAGGTTTTAATAGTTATACACATGTGTAAATGCATGTTTATGGGTGTATTTATACTGTTATGTTGGCCTAGTTAATAATTATCAAGTATATTATATATTCGTATTAATAAACATTTATATATGTAGTTGTTGAATTCACCATCTCCATTATCACTTTTATCTAATAATATCTATTTTCACAGTTAAATGAGTTAAAAAGATAGGCTACGCATTCATTCAATTTGTGGTAGAGACGTACTTTCTTAAAGCTGTGTCTGCATTTACAGGAACCTCTATTCAAGATAAGGTGTGTGTATGTGTGAAAACGAATATATATATGTTTGAGTGTGTGTGTAAGTATGGGTGTGTGTTTTTGAATGTGTATTTGTATGTGTGTATGTGTGAATGTTTGGGTGTACGTGTTTGTATACGAGTGTATGGGCTTTCATGCCCAGTAAATATGATAGTTCTATGTATTATATCAAATATACAGTAATTATAATGATCGAAAAATGATATTCCATTAAATTCAAATAAATTTGTTAATAGACATAAACATTGCAATTGTGCATGCATTGCAAAATTGTGGGATTAATATTTATCATAAATTTTATTTTTGTAAACTTTCACCTTATTACCAATATTGAACTAACATATAATTGCAAACACCAATACCATCACCACTGACACGTTATCCACCAAAACTACTATCAACATTTATTGCAACCACTCCTACTAATATAAGCAGAGTTATCATAATTGGTAGGGCTATTTCTAAGAAATTCACTGATCCTAAACAAGCTATAGTTTTTAATAGTTATATACATGTATATTTATGTGTTAATGTGTATATGTGTATATACAATGTATAGATGATTTATAGTTAGATAAAAATATAATCTATAGTAATTATAATTTATTCAATAATTTTACTATTTACTATGTTTTAAACATTTTCATATAATTTTATATATTTATATTAATATAGTAAAATTTATATAAACATCTTTATTTATATTCTCTATTGTATTATGAAATAAACCAAATTACAAAATATATAATATATTTTTCGGAAGTGATTTATAATGTTATGGCGATATCCATAATAAAAAATAAATAAAATACAATACTGATAATAATAATTAGAATTAATGTATGGAAATGTGTTAGTGTATTAAAGTGCAGTTAATAAAGATAGTTAGTCCAGTTCAAATATCTATGTAGTTTATTTTTAGATTTGTTTAATAAAGTTTTTTTCGTTATTATTATCCTGTGGAGTTTATTCCAGTGATACGAGTAGTTAGTCGATTAATTGTGCTCTCAAATTATATTATTTGACCTCAAGTTAATTCTATTATTAAATTAACTTAAATTGATTCTTTGATGTATATAGGAAGTTTAGTATATATTGCAGTACATACATGTATAATATTTATATTTTTATTAATGGACATGTGTTTAAAGGTAAGTCAGTTTATTTTTCTTCTGTAGTATGTAGTATGTGTTCGTTTTGGAGCTACAGAATATATATAATTTATCCATTATGGATATTGTTACAAATTCGTATGCGGGAACCTTTGCGTGAGTATATCAAACTATTTAATTTTTTTAAATTTGGATTTTTATTTGCCAAACATCTGGTTTCAAAATTTGAATGAGAAATGATAGGTAAATTATCTTTACATTACACAAATGTTTATTTTCCATAGAAATAATTAAGATACATGCATTTTATTTTTTAGAACGTCTGTAATATATGTAGTTTATGTGAATTATATCATTAGATTTTTTGTTTTTAATATTCTAACATATTAAAAAAAACATTAGTTTTATATACGGTGACTAATTGAAATTTATGTAAAAAATAAAAAATAAAATGTATCATATAATCTCAACAAAGTTGTTCACCATTTTACATGAGTTTTGGATAAAATCAATGATATTTCATAGAATTTATTTTTTTAAATAAATGTATCCATATATAGTTATAATTAAACATGTTTTAATTATATTTATTATATTATTAGAAAATAATATTATTGCAAAACAAACTTAAGTTATCTTAAATTTTGTTGTTGACAAATTTACAGAAATGTAAAATATTCTGGAATATTATAAATAATAATCTAGTATATTTGATAAAAGTAATAAAATGTGTGTGATTGTGAATATTATATGATTTGATTGTATATGTCTTTTAGTGTATATATATATGTATCCGTATATTTATTATTTATGTAATTAAAGCAGTATTTCATAAGTTATTACCGCATATGGTATAACTGCGGCAATACACGGTAATAACCTGTCAGGTAAAAACAGGTTTTTGCCATGGTAAAAACCTAGTTATGTCTATATAATTAAATATAATATTACCTATATTATTAAACCTACTATTGTCTATATAATTTATAATTATATATTATTTATAGATTTTATATGTAATAGATAATATACAATTATAAAGCTAAACAATACTACATTAATATCATAATTATAAGATTTTTTATATTTTTTTAAAAACAACCTTTATTAATTCTGACTTTATTACTTAAATAAATTAAAGAACAATTTAAAAAAATAAATAATATGATATTGAAATTTAAATAAATGAGTAAATAATTCAATAATATATATTTAGTAATATTTTCATTGGGTAATTTTATGAAATATAACACAATATGATTTTATTTAATTTTTAAAATGTATCCAATTACATCAACTTGTTAAATTTACAATATGGATGGGTGGCAGACCTCAAAATCCAGTATGGATATTTTGAATAAATTTACTATAATGGCATAATTAAAGCAGAGTGATCAAATGTTTGGTCAAATTTTAAATAAAACTGCTAGATTAATTATCCATAACATTTATATATAATTAAATCAATATTATTTTTAATTTCAATATAACATTTTTTTAAAGGTATATTTTAGGAGTATTAGATTATTCCCAGTTTTTACCGGTTATTACCAGTTTTTACCTTAAATTAACATGGTAGAGATAGGTTTTTGACTCTTTTTTTTGCCATTTTTGCCCAGTAAAAACAGATTTTTACCAAAAATAATGGAACCCTGTATTAAAGATAAATTAACCACCAACACTAACACTAACACCTCCATGACTAACACCATCACTGACACTATCACCATCACTACCACTATTACCATCACCACTATCAACATCAACACTATCACCATTACTACCAGTATTACCATCACCACTATCACCATCAATGACATTATCACCATCACTACCACTATTACCATCACCACTATCACCATCACCACTATCACCATCACTGACACTATCACCATCACTGACACTATCACCATCACTACCACTATTACCATCACCACTTGAGCGATACGAGGTTATGCATTGATTGCGGAGGTGCTCAGCCGATCAGCCGTCCCAATAGCCGTACTGCCCAGAACGCTGTTGTCCTCGTTGGTCAAATCGTCAGTATGTCGCCAACCGCTAATCTACAAGGCGGCCCGAAATGCTCCTGCCTGGTATGTCCTTCGATACGTCCGCTCATCTGCGCAGGGTGCTCGCGCGAATGCCACTAGAGCTGCTCGAGTCTCTCAAGAACGGAACAGGAGATGTACATCTTGGCTGGTTCCTGGATATACGAGAACTGCTCGGTGAAGCGCCACAGCCCCGGTATCACCAGAGATCCATCTAATACAACAGGCGCGGTGCGAATGGCGGATGTAAAGTTGCGGTCTTGCCTAAGCATTTTGCAGTGGAATGCAAATGGAATTAAGACAAAGATGGTTGAGCTAGAGGAGAAGGTTCGGCAATTGGATATTGATATCATCATGATCCAGGAGTCGAAACTATGGTCTTTGGACAAGGATCCGAGGATCGCTGGGCATTCCACCGTTCGCAAGGACAGAGATGTGGGCATGGGAGGGGGTCTCGTCACCTTTATCAAGGAGGACATCCCTTTCATCGCAGTAAATCATTCTCATGGCCTACCCGACTCCTAACTCGAAGCGCTCATCATCGACCTCAATCCAGCCACACTTCACCATATGACTTGCGTCAACGTCTACAGGCCTCCTTCAAGGAGAGCGCATCAGATCCAGGACTTCAGCACCTTGGAACTTCCAACGGCCCAGAACATCATCATAGGGGGTGATCTCAATGTGCACGCTAGTTCTTGGGATCAGTGGCAACCCAAAGACGAGATGGGCGCGAAGCTAGAGGACTGTATGACTGATAACGACTTCGGTATCGTAAACGATGGTTCTACAACGAGCGTCAACGCCAGCACAGGCGGTCGCAGCGCACCAGACGTCACCTTGGTCAACAATTTTTGGCTGGATAAGGTAGAATGGAGCACCATAGAGTGCATGGGCTCCGACCACCTCCCAATTATTATAACCGTGGACTGTCCCCTATCAACGATGAAACCACCTCTGATCACAGAACTTCGATGGAACTGGGCCAAAGCCGATTTCGAAGGTTTTTCTAGGGATGTCGAAGTCTCTGTTTTGCCCACCCCACATCACATAGCCACAGCCTCATTAGATGCTAGGATGAGGTATCTGAACGAGGCCATGCTAAGTGCAGCAAACGTGAACATCGGCAAGGTGAAGGCCACGACAAACGACAAGGAGTGGATGAGCAGGGAGATAAGAGAGGCAATAAGGACGCGCAACCACCTCAGAAGAGACATTGTGGTAAACAGAAGTGAATGGGTCAGTGCATGCCGAAAGGTTCAGCTGCTGATTCGCACCAGCAAAGAGGACAGATGGCGGGAATTCATTTCCAGCGCCGACCTCAGCGCAAATCCCAATAAAATCTGGTCGACTATCAAATCGCTGAGCGGAAAGTGCGCATCGAGCATAAGGAACGAGACGCTTATGCACAATGGCAAGAGCTACTCTACCAGCAAGGCAAAGGCCGATGCATTCATGCGGAGGTACGCAGCTGTTAGCCGGTTGAACATCCCCAAGCCGGAACCCAGAACTCCATGCGCCGCCTCCTGCCCCATCCGTCGCTGAAGAGAGCTGCAAGAAGTTTACGTTAGCAGAGCTCAAGTCTGCTATTGGTAGCATGAAGCCCAAAGGAGCCCCCGGCCATGACATAATCGCTCCACGATTCATCCGTGCTCTCGGTCCTGAGGCGCTCGACTTCCTGTTGTCCATCTACAATGACTCTTGTAGCCTCGGCGTTATCCCTTCACACTGGAGAGAGGCCCTCATTATCCCCCTTCTGAAGAAAGGAAAGCCGGCGAGTCAGATAGACTCTTTCCGCCCCGTCTCACTCACATCGTGCATCGCCAAGACCATGGAGAGGAATGGAGACGATGGTGGCGAATCGTCTAGCTATTCTAGCAGAGTCGAGCGGGTGGTGGAGCCCTGACCAAGCCAGCTTCCGATCTATGCGATCATGTGAAGATCAAGTCCTACGTATGTCGCAGTCGATCAGCAACGGGTTCCTGACCCGACCCGCTTCACGGACGGTTCTTGCGTTGATGGATTTCAGTAAGGTATTCGACACCGTTTGGCGTGACCGCCTGTATGAGATCCTTCTCGCGAAAGGCGTGCCGCGGATGATGTTCAGTTGGATCCGTTGCTTCCTGACGGACAGAAGAGCGAGAGTGAGGCTAGATGGAGTAAACGGGAGTAGCCTGAAGCTCCAACAAGGAGTCCACCAGGGATCGGTTCTCTCACCTCTCCTCTTTCTCTTCTACATCAACGGGATGCGGGATGCGGCTCCGGAAGGAACGTTCATTAGCATGTACGTGGACGACATTGCGGTCTGGTCACAGCACATGGACAGAGTGATTGCTCAGGAGGCCGTCCAGAGAGCGGTAAACAACTTCGGTGCATGGAGCGAGGAGCACAGGTTGATGCTGAACCCGTCCAAATGCGAAGTGGCCTTCTTTTCCACAGACCCCGCAGAAGCGAACTGGTCCCCTTCGATCCAGCTCAACGGCCAAGCCTTCTCATTTAACAGAACATCCACCTTCCTGGGGGTCATGTATGACCGGACGCTCTCCTTTCGTCCTCAAGCGGAAGCTGTTAAGGCGAGAGTGATGGGCCGCATACCGATCATGGCGTCGCTAGCATCGAAGGAATGGGGCTGGAGCCGACATAGTCTCAGAACTATATACATGGCTACCATTCATAGCGTCCTCCACTTCTGTGGAGCAGCGTGGCAGCCCTGGCTAGCCAAATCCAACCTGCAGATCTTAGAGCGAATCCAGAACCGCGCGCTCAGGTGTCTCACGGGCCAATTAGCTGACACCCCGCTAGAATGCCTAAGAAATGAGGCCGTGTTAACATCTTTCACCACAACGGTGCGTAGGAACTGCCTGATCGCGTGGGAAAAGTCGTCAAGACTCCCCCCAGACAATCCGAGGCGTTCCTTGTTTGCTTACCCTGTAAAGCACAGATGGAAGAATAGGAACAGCTTTAGTTGCATGGGCAAGGCCGAGTGCGAAGAAGTAGGTCTTGACGAGATTCCCCGTGAGCTATTTCAGAAATGGCACCTCCCACTATGGAAATGGGACACTTCTCCGTTGTGGTCGGTCAGGACTTCATTGGTGTGCGGCTCCTCGAAGAAGAACAGCATTGTGGAACTTCTGGCAGACGCGATTCGGTCCATAAACGACGCAGGAACCCTCGAACTGACTATCTACACAGATGGTTCTGCAGTCGGCGGCATCGCTTTCGGAGGCAGTGCGGCGATCGTTACGGAGGGTCCTCCGGCGAACCCCATACTCACCAATCTACCGATGGTTATCTATAATCCCTTCGACCCACTTATAGATTTTTTCTTTATTATATCTACTCTACAAGTACTACTTATATGACCTAATATATTACATCGATAGCATCGAACCTCTCTTACATAGTTATCTACATGATCTCTACCATAATTTGTTCTTGGACTACACGACCTTAATGATACATTTCTATCTATAATCTGGCCATCCTGTCAATTTCAGTGACTACTATCTACCTTAACACCATAACTCTCATATGTATCCGTCTTCGATACTTCCTCCCAACTAACAATACATTTTCTCAACTCCTTAAAAGAAATAGCCTTCCCCAACCTACATATACCCTGACACCTAAGGTACTAACTGTTATCCGTATACATTTACAAAAATACCCGATAATAAAATTAAAAATAAACCATGGATTTCTTTTAGTATACAAAAATGTATATCAATAAAAAATGTTCTTTATAAAAAAATTTAAAGATAAAAGTTCGACGGATATAAAAAAATAGATATATAAAGTACAAAAATATACTAACTAAAATCATTAGATATACAAAAAAAAATATGTTGAATAATAAATTGCTAATAACGATTATAAAAATAATTTGAAAGTTATAAAGAAATTACTTAATCCTTATAACAATGCTAATATACAATTTCCATTAATAATTCATTTAATGATTATTTTTGTAATATAGGCAGAAAATTAGCTAATCATATATATAATAATAGAAATATTAATAATATATACAACTTTACACCTAAATTATTAATAATAATACTTTTGTCTTTCATCCTACTGATAAAATGGAAATTATAAATATAGGCTCCAATATAAAAAATAAAAAATTAAATGATTTATTTCAAATAAATATGGAAAAAAAACAATATATTTAATTTCACCTATTCTAGAATATCTATTTAATCTTTCGATATCTATAGATAAATTTCCGAAAATACTTGAGATTTCTAAAGTCAGTCCCTTATTTAAAAATGGAGTTAAATCTAATAATACAAATTATTGACCAATTTTATTGATATCTCAATATGCAAGGATATCTGAAAAGATTATAACAATTAAAATGATATCTTTTATGGACTAATATGACATAATACTAAATTACAATTTAGTTTTTTTTAAATATAGATACACCATGGCAGTAATATGTTAATGAATGACTTAATTGGAAATCTTGAATAAATTTATTTCTTCATAACTGATAAATCGTTACATTTTATTAAATAAATTAGGGATTTAGAGTTGCTACTTTAGATTTTGTTAGTAGTTATTTAAATGAAAGGAAACCAAAAACCGTTTTTATTTTTATAATAAGTCAGATATTACAAATATTAATTATGAAGTAGTCGTGATGTTCCTCATGGTTTAGTCCTAGGATCAATACTTTTTGTATTATGTATGAATGAATTTGCCTTTATTTTATAATAAATGTTCAATTATTTTATTCGCTGTATCGATAACCCTAATATTATTTGTAAACATAAATATATTAATAATCTTAATTCATTAGTTACTAATGAACTTATAAAATTTAAAATTGGCTTATTATGAATAAATTAACGTGTTATTTATATTTTACAAAATAAATACTGATACTTAATGAGTATATATGATTTTAAATATTTAACTAATGATAACTATTTGATAAGGATACATATTTAACTAATGATAATTATTAAATAAGGATACTTAAACTATATAATCTACATTATAATACAATTTTAAATTACTTGAATATATTTATATAATAATATTTATTATAAAATAAATCTTTACGGACATACAAGCTCAGATATCTATAAAACATAGAATCAAGTATTCTGCAATATATATACATATTCTGTACATCTATGATTGTCGAGAAAATGTTTAATAATTGACATTAATGATAGCTCTTACTTCAATTTCTCTCATACATAAATCAAAAGTTGCATTGCTCATTAACTCCCTATATTTTATCCATTTAAATTACATTTTTAACTTAGTTTCAATGATATATTTGAAAATTTGTGTTGTAAATGAGTAGACTCATGAGCCCAATCCGTATTCAATTCTTTAACAAAATTATTCATTAATCTAAGTTTAATGTGTAATAGGATATCATTAATTGATGTATAACATGCATGTATTTATAATATATTGTGATTTAGCTGTGTATGAACAATGCTAAAATAAATAAAGAAATTCTATTTAACTGACAAAAGATATTATATACAATGAGTAGCATAGTGATGACTATCTCACAAATAGAGAAAGCATGGATATTGTATATATCCTGCTTTAGGTTCCAAAATATCTATATAACATTTAAGGGCACAGGGCACGGGTAAAAATCATGAAAAAAAAAATTATTTGTAATATTTTTTTATTATTTATTTATAATATTTCAAATATTATCTTTAAAATGGTACCAAAATGGTTTATTTACGTAAAATAAAACTAATAAAAAGAAGCATTTTAAAACAACTATAAAGAAAAAATAATATTTGTAATAAATATATGTACTGTTTATTATTCGTATTCATTATATATATTCTACATAATATATATATATTATTTTTATATAACTATACTGATATCTATATTACATTTATATACATGTATTCATTTATATATATATATATATATATATATATATATATATATATTTGTCATTTATTTGTAAAATATCAATAAAATGTAACTTTAACTTTAAACTTGATTTATACAAAATAATTATTTTGACCAACTACGTTCACTATAATTTCAATAAGTTTAGTAATATTACTTTATTCTATTTAATTTTTTTTGCATTATATCCATAACATATGTAGCTTTATTATTCTAGTTTTTGTATTGATAAGAATTTATATTTATTTTTGAAATGGTATTTTTGTAACATTTTTGTTGATATTTTGTATGTCATGTACATACATATGCATAACTCTTAGATTATTAAAAAAAAAAAATTGGAAATTATGAATAAAAATTATCAGATTAATTAGTATACAACTAAAAAAAATTTAATAATTTTAATATAAAATACTTAGTGAATTAAGTTTTGAAAATGAGTCCTTTTTTGTATCTTTTACATGTAAACGAAAAACCCGTGCCCTGTGCCCTTAAGTCTCCACATATATTCCAAGTATGTTCATTGTATATTAATGAATCAAGTATAATTGATATATTGCTATATATTTCAATCAATTTTAGCAAATAATAAATATCCCAGATGAAGAAATATAATAGTAATACCATTAAAAAGCAATACAGCTTTTCAACTTTTATGTGAATAGTCTATGAATAGCCTCTATTATTATCTTTCATAGGATATGCCCATAAATATACCTCTCCATTTACATTATGGCAATATATACAACCTGCATTAGTGAAATAATCATTTTCACAATGATGGTAAAAGACAGATTCTGAAGATAATACATTTGAGATATTGAAATAGTTTTCATATTGGAATATTGAAAATATAATATCAGTACTATGGAATACTTGTCACAATAATCGGATATTTAAATGTATGCTTTTCATATATATAAATGAATATACTTATTATTGTATAATATATATATATATATATATAATATAGTATATACTATAGTATATACAGGTCATAATATAGTGTAAATAGTATATTAAATATAATATATAGTATATACAATATATAAAGCATATAATAATGTGTATTCATCTATATCAAATAGTAATATGTATACATTATTTTAACATTTTTGAAAAAGTTGAAAATTTTTACAAAAAATATCAAAGTGTATAAAATAATAAAAAAAGTTGATCTGATCTGAAAAAAAACTAATTACATATTTATAATTATAAATTATAAGATTATAATCACTGCAAAAAACTAGTCTAGAAAATATGTATGAATCCCAAACCTCAAAAATCATGTGAACCAGTATAATATAAATACACATTATTTTGATAATAATATGTATATTGATAATGAACTATTGAATAGAGTATACATTTTAAGGACTGTATATTGATTCTAAACTTAACTGGAAATCTCACATTGATTATATTTGCAAAAGAATATCAAAATTCATATCAATATTATACAAATTCAAATTTTCATTAAGTATCATATCACTTCAATTATTATATAATTCTTTTATCCTACCTAATCTTAGTTATTGTATTAATATATGGAGAATAACTTATACATCAAATATAAACAGGGATTATTATATTACAAAATAGATCTATACGTGCTATTTATATTTTACAAAATAGAATTATACCGATGCATTTTATAATTCTTTAAATATTTTGAAATTTAAGGATATATATAAATTATAAAAAATATAAAACAATATTAATTATGTATGATGTTTTAAATAGTGAATCAACATTTCCATATACATCTATATTTGTACAAATAAGTCAATATAAATTTTTAATACCATCATATAGGTTACAAATAAAATATTTTAGTATATTTTATAATATATCTATATTATGGAATAATTTAGAAAATTCTTTTAAAAAAGTCTATCGAATTCATTTATAAAATGGAATATATATCAATCATCTATATAATATTTTATGTAGATTTATTGAACATTTAAACATACATATATATATATATATATATATATATATATATATATATATATGAGTATATATGATTTTAAATATTTAACTAATGATAACTATTTGATTAAGGATACATATTAACTAATGATAATTATTAAATTAGGATACTTAAACTATATAATGTACATTATAATACAATTTTAAATTACTTGAATATATTTATATAATAACATTTATTTTCCAGTAGTATTTTAATTTTTATTAATTATATGTTTCTATATTTTTATTTAATTTTATTTATACTTTTTAGATTGTTAATTTAATTTTTAATATATAAATTATGTTTTATATTTAATATATAAAAAAACAACAAAATAAAATATTATCATGTATTTTTAAAATTTTATTTTTTAATACAAATATTTCTTGAGATATATATAAATAATCTTAAAATGATTAAAAAAACTTATTACAAAAAGAAAAATTACTTTTTTAGCTTGCTTCTTATTTTTTTGTTTGAATTTTGATTTTTTTTTAAATATTATATAGTTCCAAACATTATTTACTATTTGATTTCAAGTCTTGGTATATAAATTGTAACAATAACAATACTTTACTTTTTTTGATAAAGTGTAAAGTTATGAAAAATTAATATTAATTGAATTAACTTATTATGTGTATTGGAGTATTATTGTATATTAGGTGTATTTGTAATTGTATAGATTTGTAATTGTTAACGTTTGTTTACGTTTTGTTTAATTACATAATTATTTTGTTTTAATTATTTGATTTTATTTTAGTTATTTTATTTATTTATCTTATCTCTAATTTTATTTACATGATGAATGGCATTATGAGGAGTTTTAAAAAAAAAGTATTCTCATTTGTTTAATATTTTTAATAAAATAATTACCATTATAAAAAGTAATCTATTGGAATACACATTTATAGTAACATTTGAACTGTTTAATTGTGTTTTTTTTTGTTTCTGATGAGTAACTGATGTTTTTTTATTAGTATGGGTATTGGTATGACGTACCAGGTACGTTCCGGGGAATGTCGGGGAAAGGGATATACTTGTAGTGAGAGGAAAGTATTGCAATTGTTCGTATTATTGTCCCAAATAGGATCCCTAAGACATTGGATCTGAGGAACCCATATCCTTGAAGATGATATACCATATATACTTATTAGTTTCAATTAATGTTTGCTATAGCAAACATGGAGTAACATAGAGTATACTCTGGATATAATTTGAATAATTTAATATCTCTGATTTTTATAAGTTATTATTCTAATAGATTACTAAATAATTAAATTTTATTTATAATTTTGTCTTAACATATATTTTTGTATATATTTTGTGTATACATTTTTATACATATATATATATATATATATATATATATATATATATTAATTTTACGAACTTTAAATCTGCGAATATTTTATTTTATTTTATTTGTACTATATTTTTCTCCTTACAATTATCCTTTAGGTAATGGTAACAGGTAAACGAGTAGATACGTATAGCGCTTTTTCGTTTACCATAGTCATACGTAAATTCTGATATTATTATCCATTATTATTATTATTATTACATATATATATATATAGTTTATAGTCATTATTACTTCATTTCTTCGATAAATTAATTAATATACATTGTATTTATCAGAAAATTAAAGACAGATAATCTCAGAAATTAGAATTGTGAATTCGCATGAAGAAGAAGTTTGTTAGTACAATTAGATATAATAAATAATGATAATATTAAACAATTTCTTTAACATATATTTATTCAAATTTATATATTGTAATTTATTTATCTAGATGTCATTAATTATTAATTAAAATTATTATATAAAAAATAACATTATTTATAATAAATATTATTATATGTTTAATGTAGATTGATAAAAGTTTATATTATTTTCTTATAATATATATATATATATATATATAGTTATTATTACTTAATTACTTCGATATAATAATTAATATACATTGTATTTATTAGAAAGTTAAGACAAATAATCTAAGAAATTAGAATTATGAATTTTCAGGAAGAAGAAGAAGAATGTTAGTACAATTAGATATAATAAATAATTATTATATTAAACAATTTCTATAAAATTACTAATTTTAATAAATATTAAATAAATATAATGAATTATAAAGTGTTACATATTTTAAAACTCCTATTTGATAAATTCTTATAACACAATATTAAATTAATTAATATTCTTTGAATTTAGACCGAGTCCAATGTCCTATATGTTATTCATTATTTGCATCAGAAGAATATATGATGATTCATAGTAGACACGAACATAAGAATGAAAACATTGATGATATATCTGTATATGTATGTAATTATTGTTCGTACACATGTAAACTAAATAGTTCTATGAGAAATCACTACGATAATGAGCATGAGGATGAATTTGTCGATACAAATAAGCCTTATAAATGTAATAAGTGCTCTTATAGATGTAAATTAAAAAAACATCTTAAACAACATATGATAAAACATACAGATGAGAAGCCTTACAAATGTAATATATGCACATATG
The DNA here is from genome assembly GCA_964019155.1 of Osedax fenrisi. Taxonomy (NCBI): domain Eukaryota; kingdom Metazoa; phylum Annelida; class Polychaeta; order Sabellida; family Siboglinidae; genus Osedax; species Osedax fenrisi. The sequence continues at coordinate 21,788,345 of OZ025246.1, forward strand.
CTGGTAAAACCAAATCGGCTCTGAATACACATAAAGTAATACATACAGATAAGAAGGTTCACAAATGTGACATATGTAAATTTAGAAGTAATTATTTAAAAGTTATTAAAACACATAAACTATTACATACAGGTGAGAAACCTCATAAATGTGATATTTGCACATATAGTACTACAACAAAATATAATCTTAAATTACATAAAATTTCACATACAGGCGATATGCCATTTAAATGTAACCTATGCAAATATGAATCTAAAACATCAACACATCTTAACACACATAAACTAATTCATATGGGTGAGAAGCCACATAAATGTGATATTTGCACATATAGTGCTAAATCAAAACGCAATCTTAAATTACATAAAAGGTCACATACAGGCGATATGCCATTTAAATGTAACCTATGCAAATATGAATCTAACACATCATCACATCTTAACACACATAAACTAATTCATACGGATGAGAAGCCTCGTAAATGTGATATTTGCACATATAGTGCTAAATCAAAACACAATCTTAAATCACATAAATTAAAACATAATGTATTACAAACTTTATAAATGCTAATGTATAATTAGTTTTATAATATATAGAAATGTAACATGTGCATATAGAACATTTGTAGATTAGACAATATTAATTAAGTGAAGTACGCACCAATATTTATTTTAAATGTAAATATTTATTTTAACTATTAGACTTCAAATAAATATGTCAAAGATAATAAAATGTTATTATATTATTACAACAATAAATTATTTTAGAGTTATAATACACTCATATGAAGTTTATATTTATTGTATAAATCTATATTTAAAGTTGACTGATCAATACTATTATTCTTGACTAAGAATTTATAGTTTTAATAAAATAATATCACTTGAGAACTATTACATATTTATATACTATAAACTACTATAGTTGTCTTAATAATATGATATTAATTTAATATAAGAATGGAAAAAATCGTGTATGGAAGAACTTGAAATATAATTTATATTTCGGATGATATTTAAAAATCATAGAAATTATTATATGTTATTTCTAATGTTTTTATTGATATTAATAATCAGTAAATGAAAGAGTATCTATCGGCAATGAAAACATTAATCTGCATTATAGTTACTAAATTAGATCTATTAAATCTATTTAAATGTATTAAATAAAATATATTACTAGATATCTAAATTTTTAATAAATATTCCTTGTCATGGTATTATATGAATTACAACAACAATAATTATATTATTTATTAAATATGTACTACTATTTTAATACTATAGTAGTTAAATACTACCATTAACTCTATTAACATATATATATATATTAGTGTTGCAACCGGACCCTCATTTCCATGTATCAGTATCGTTCAATTCAAAAAATCTAAGTATCAGTATCGTATCAGTTCATAAAATCAAAGTATCAGTATCATAAATAATGTTTTTAATTATCAATATAGTATCAGTACTAGTGTTGGACATTTTAAGATTTTTCACTCATTAGAAGTTTTCAAATAGTAATTATATACACTTCGAAGGTTTAAAATAGTATTATTTTTGATAAATTAAGTATTCTAAGTTTTTAATAGTAAAATTATTCATTTCGAAGGTTTCAAATAGTAAATATATTCATTTCGAAAGCTTCAAATAGCTTTAAATAATATTCGTCCAACACGGCATTGCTCAATTTTGTATTGTTTGCCTATCTATTATTTATCAAGTATAGCTATTCCTGATTCTATATTGCTAATATATAATAAAATAAATTTTAGCTAAAATACAAACAAATGTAGATAATATTTTTTTTTATATTTCAAAAATTAGTTGAAAAATATTACAAAATATATTTTTTTTAAATGTTCTAAAAATAATATAAAAATTATAATATTTATATATTATATATTAAAATAATATTTCAAAAATTAGAGGAAAAATATTTAAAAAAAAACAAAATATATTTTTTTTTTTAATATCGAAAAATATTTTAAAAATATAACAAATATTTCTATATAATAAAATATAATATAATATATTATAGTGGAAATCAACTATGCTCATACATTATTTATATACAAACACTATTTATCTTAAATTAATTAATTAAAGTTATTTAAAATAATATTTAATAGAGTTAAAAATGTTGTTCCAAAGACACTAACAAAAATATTTAAAATCCAATGTAGCCAATGGAAATTTAATTAAATTTCGCTACATTGGATTTTAAATATTTTTTTTTATTATTTGAATTTATGTTATCTAACTAATTTTTTTAGCTCACATTTATTACTAATAATGATAGAGTATTAGTCCAATTATTACAAAAATGTAGGTGTATCAGTATCAATCCGAATTTTTTTAATTTTAAAAACAGGTATCAGTCCGAGTCCGAAAACCAAACGTATCAGTCCGAAGTCCGGTTGCAACACTAATATATATATATATATATATATATATATATATATATATATACGTTCTAATACATATGTTTACATAACTAAATAATCATTTCATACTTTTTTTCTATTTGAAGTTATATTATAATTACTTACTTATAAGTAGTAACTATAGTTACTTTATTCTACACAATAGTCGTGGGAAACATGAGTCTACTTATTTGTATATGTTTTACTCCATCTATCATTGGTCCAAATTAGCTTCACGTAATAGAATACGTTCCTAGTTTATTGTCCCAATCCAGTTTTTTCGATTTAATCTCACATCCTTTCAAACCCGTTTAATAGTAATTAATATCTCATTGTATGACATAAGTAGCAAGTTTTCTTCTAATTTTGTTCATTAGAATGTAATATCACTAGAGAACTATTAAATATGTATTTACTATAGACAACTATAGTTTTCTTAATAATATGATATTAATTTAATATAAGAATGTCGTGTATGGAAGAAATTGAAATATAATATATATTTCTGATGATAATTTATAAATGCATAGAAAATATTATATGTTATTTCTAATGTTTATATTGATATTAATAATCAGTAAATTAAAGAGTATATCTATCGGCAATGAACAAATTAACCTGCACTATAGTCACTACATTAGATCTATTTAAGTGTATTAAATAAAATATATTACTAGATATCTAGATTTTTAATAAATATGCCTTATCATATATAATTGTATTAAATACAACAATAATAATTCAATTAAATATGTACTACTATTTTAATACTATAGTTGTCAAATACTACCATTAACTCTATTAACATATATATATATATATATACTTTTTAATATATATTTTTACATAGTCAAAATTACATAACTCAATAATCATGCCCTATACTCTTTTCTATTTGAAGTTATATTATAGTTAGTTACTCTATTCTACACAATAGTCGTAGGAATCTTGCATCGAATTATTTGTATATATGTTACTCCGTATATTAGCTTAAAGTAATATAATACTTTCTATCGATGGTCCCAATCCAGTTTTTTTATTTTGATTTCCTCTCACATATACTCTGAAACACATTTAATAGTAACTAATATCTCATTGTATGACATAAGTAGCAAGTTATCTTCTAATTATTTTCATTCGAAATTTCACATTCAACAGTTAATAAAGTTAGATGTAGAGAGGCTAGAATGTATTTAATCTATCCTCTAAAATACACTCACTATTTGAGAAGGTAGAGTATGAAAGATATGGAGATTGGTAAACATTATTTAGTGTGACTCAATTGTCGAGATATCGTATCTAATATTTGTAGTAATAAATATAAACATTGGTCGTTAATTGATAATGTCGGCAGATGTAGTTTATCCAGTCCAAAGTAATATGACGTGTGGGATATAATTAAGTTTAACAGATATATATATATATATATATGTAATGTAGTGTACTTTGTGTGAGTGTGTGTTCAAATGAGTTTAGAGTATTATATTAGATTGGCGGCGCGGTGTGATATTAAAGCAGTATTATTGTGAGCATGAATGTTACATAACATAAATATTATATAATATAAGCGCGAGGATATTTGTCAGGGTTGATGAATGTTTATATAACGAGAATCATCATGTATCCCTCATATGTATCTCCCACCTCGTAGAATCAACATGTATCTCTCACCACGTATTCCCCCACAACGTATTCTCCCCACCACGTATCCCGATCTTCACCCTGCGACCACGATGACGGCGGCCACTACGACTAATGAGCTGCTTCTGGAACTGTACTGACTCCAACCGTATTATTGTTATTATTTATCTGGCACGCCCCTTAAGATATTGTGGGCGTGACGTCTTGAATTGTGCGAAGGTGATCTTGACTTTTGAGTTAGCGGTCATAGCGAGATGACGTATGCGAAAACCTGATATCGACGGTTACCACGAGGGAATGAAAGGAATGAAACGCGTATTTCTTTATTAATTTATATCTAAGTAAATTGATTAGTAGTAGATAAGGAAATCGAGCCTACACTACATATATATATATATAATGTTGTTTGCATGAAGCTATACTAGAATGTAGCCTGAAAACGTATATAATATTAGATTGAAGTCCAAGATATAATGCATTGAGGAATAAATCCAATATTGATAAATATAAACTGTATATAATATATATTTGAATTATATCAAATTAATAATTATATTACCCTATGGACTTTTTAATTATTATTTATTTTGTATAGCATAATTTTTATATATCAAGTATCCTCTATCCTATGATATTATATTTATATAATATTATTATAAATAAATAAGTACTTATGTTTATATGTAAGTATACAATTAAATATGTAATAGCTAAGGTGTAAATAATGTTAATATACTTTAGATACTATCAAAGCCCTTTGATACTATGTAAACAAAGTTATCTAACTCACACTCCTTTCATCAAATTAATCATTTTCTTGCGGAATAATCTACATTTATAATTATTATTACTTTATATTTAATTAAGTAATGTAACCTCCCGTCTTCTCCATGTTTCTATCAATAACTTTATATCTTCAAGAAGATTGTTCAAAAATTTGAGAACAAATTTCTTAAAAATCATTATATTGAAATATAATTAGCTCTATTATAAATTATAATGTATATTATAATAATTACCTACTACCTACTGGGGTATAGAGTAGCTGATTAGAGGCAGTACCTTTGTAAACCTGCTTGTCGCATGTCGATATAGACATGAGTAGTAACTCTGGACCTCAATTAATTACTCAACTCTCACTAATGGCTCCAAGTAACTGGTGATTAACCAGTGGCCATATCCCGGTACCTCCACTCGACAGTGGTGCTAAACTTAGTGAGGGGAAATCTGCTGCCTCGCAGATTATGCTTCTTTAGGCATAGGCTAGGAGAATGTAACTCTGACCATAAATCTAAGTCGGGTAGATGGTGTTCGTTAACTTTGGTTAGTAGATCATCTAGGAGAAGGAAATCTCTGATTTAAAAACCAACCTTCCGGAGAGGAATGGGACCCGCCGGACTATATTCAACAATATAGTTATATCCCAAGAAACGAATCATGAGAAACAAAATTAAATTATCCATACCGGCTCGGCCGTCGCCCGGGATAAAAAGGACCGCGCATATCGTTAATTATCAGGACGAATGTGAAAAAGTTGATACTGATAAGACGAAAGACAGAAAGTCAATGAGGCTTCGCAATAACGCAACTTTTGGCACTTGGAACGTACGAACTCTTAACAGAACAGGAAATTTAGAAGAATTGGAATATGAAATGAAGAAATACACATGGCAAGTTTTAGGACTATGCGAAGTTAGGTGGAAAGGATCTGGTAATGTCGTAACTGACAACGGTAACCATCTTTACTATAGTGGTGAAGAGAAATATCATAAGAATGGTGTAGGATTTTTGATTCACAAAGATATAAAAGACTTTGTAGCCGAATTCAAACCTATTTCCAGCAGAATATGTACATTGAGGTTAAAAGCTAAACCATTAAATATATCGATAATACAGATATATGCACCAACTTCGGATTATACAGATGAACAAATTGAAATCTTCTATTCAAGCCTACAAGATATAATTGACAAAACCCATAAAAAGGATATGTTAATAATTCAAGGTGATTGGAATGCAAAGATTGGAACTGAATCACTGACAGATTGGAACGAATATTGTGGACCTTCATGTAACAACTCAACGAATGACAGGGGGATCAGATTATTGGAATTTATATGTTATAATGACATGATTTTGGCAAATACTCTAGGAATACACAAATCCTCAAGAATAGCAACATGGCACTCTCCAGATGGTAAAACTCATAACCAGATAGATTATATCCTCATGAAGAGACGATTTAAATCTGGTATCAATGTGGCTAAAACTAGAGTATATAACAAAGCTGATATAGGAAGTGATCATGACCTTGTGATGATATCCTTCAAACAAAAATTCAAATCTCAAAGAAAACAAAAGAGCATTCGTAAAAACTACAACATTGAACAACTAAGTAATAATTCTTCAATTCTTGCTCAATATAGAGACACTATAGAAAATGAAATTAAAAACAAGTTAATGCACAACACAATCAATTCCGATGAAACAACTGATATTCTTAACAGAATAATAAGCGAAACTGCAACAAAAGTAATTGGATTTAAAAGGAAAAAGACAAAACCATGGATAACAGAAGATATTCTGGAACTTTGTGATAAACGTAGATCATTGAAATTTCAAAAAAGTAATCACTTACAAGAATATAATTCACTGAATAAGAGGATAAGAAAGAACATGAAACAAGCCAAAGAAAATTGGTTAAATAACGAATGTAAAGATATAGACAATTCATTTGCAAGTAACAGATCTAAAAAAGCATATTCAATTATAAAAGCTCTGACAAAGAAGAAATCAGAAGCGATCAACACAATATTAAGCAAAGATGGTAAAGTTTTGAGTGAAGATACACATATTATTAAAAGATGGACTGAATACTGCCAAGAATTATATAATTATGAATCCAGAGGAGACAAAAATGTTTTGCAAACGATAGATGAACAACACGAAGAAGAGAGAGATGATAGTATTTTAAGAGATGAAGTAGTTAATGCTATATATTCACTAAAACATGGAAAAGCTGCTGGTGTAGACAATATACCAGCAGAACTAATAACATATGCAGGTGAAGGAATGACAGACATACTCCACAAGATATGTTCCAATATATGGGAAACTGGTATCTGGCCAGAAATATGGACAAAATCGTTAATTATAACTCTACCGAAAAAAGGTAATCTTCAACATTGTTCTAACTACAGAACGATAAGTTTGATAAGCCACGCAAGCAAAGTGATGTTGAAAATCATTAAGAATCGTTTACAACCACAAGCGGACCGTATTATTGCGGAAGAACAGGCTGGGTTCATGAAAGATAGATCTACGATAGAACAAATATTCAACCTAAGAATACTATGCGAGAAACATAACCTACAACAAAAAAAGCTATATCATATATTTATTGATTTCCGAAAAGCATTTGATAGAGTGTGGCAAAATGCACTATGGTCCTCAATGAAGAAATATAATATCGATACAAAGTTAATTAATTTAATACAAAGTTTATATGAAAAGGCAAGCAGTGCAGTAATACATAAAGGAATATGTGGCGATTGGTTTCCAACGAAAACCGGAGTAAGACAAGGATGTCTTCTCTCACCTACTTTATTTAATATATTCCTAGAAGATATAATGAACGACGCGCTAAGCAATCATACTGGTTCAATAAAGATAAATGGCCGAAATATAACAAATCTCCGCTTTGCTGATGATATAGATGGTTTAGCTGGCTCGGAAGAAGAACTAATAAATTTAACTGAGTGTCTTTTTAAATCAGCAAATAGATTTGGAATGGAAATAAATCCTTCTAAAACTAAGCTTATGTTAAACGACGACAATTGTCAACCAAACATTGATATTCATGGCGAAATAATTGAGACTGTAAAAAGCTTCAAATATCTTGGATCAATCATAAACGAAAATTTATCAAGAAAAGAAATCCTGTCAAGAGCGGCACAAGCAAGTCAAGCATATAGCAATCTAAAGATAATATGTAATGATAAAGACATACGTCTAAAGTACAAGTTAAAACTCATGGACTCTCTTGTCAACTCGATATTCGTGTATGCATGTGAAACATGGACTCTAACTGCTGAACTCGAGAAAAGAATACTAGCATTCGAAATGAAGAACATCAGAAAATTACTCGGTATAACATACCTTGATAGAGTTACTAATCAAGAAATAATAGATCGAATATCATCATCATTAACAAGTCCCTTCACCGATATCCTCACAACAGTTAAAAGGAGAAAACTGAAATGGTATGGACACGTGACCAGAGGCGATGGACTTGCCAAGATAATCCTTCAGGGTAATGTCGAAGGTAAAAGATCCCGTGGACGTCCAAAAAAACAATGGATAGATAATATAAAAGAATGGACCGGAAAAGGCTTCAATGAACTAAATGAAATTGTATATGACCGGAAGAAGTGGAGAAAATTTTGTTTCAACGTGACACGCCCCCACGGCTCAACAGGCTAAGGGACCAAGGTAACAAGGTAACTACCTACTACCACAGAGCTAGAGAGAAAAGGTGACCAAATTAGATCAACGCTTTCTGCATGTCAGATACCTTGTTTACTACTCTATTTCTCTCTAGCTCTATGCCTACTACCAACAAAAACTACAAACCTACTATCTTTCGTTCAAAATCTATCAACTATAATAAAAAGAAAGCATTGATCCTATAATCCTCGCAAATTAATTAAAATAGCAAATAAAAGTATCTCCATAATCCCGAATAAGTCAAATTTCCAACTATCCTCTATTTTTTTTTAATTCTTTAAAAAAATAAAATTTCAAGCATTAATTATATTATTCGCGATGCTACTCCACCCTTACGACGTAAACTAATACGTGGTCTATGTCTTAAAATGCATATCAAAATCACTGCATTTGATAACATATGTTGATAAAAGAACGAGTTTAAAAAAAATAATATTTAGACGGGCCGACGACGCTTTAAAGGGGATTCGCGGCTTTTAAATGTATTAAGATAGGAGGTATTTTTTGTTATGTATTTTTAAAATGTTTCAGCACCTATGGTTTTAATTAAATTTCAATTATGTAAATGTCAATTAAGTATAAAGTATTAACCAATATAAGTTAATTTATTATTAAAAATAGATAACTGAAAACCCAACATATTTTGAGACAAGATATGATGCTAAATTAATTTTTTGTAACATTTATTATACATATAAATATAAAGATATTGTGAATATTTCATCAATTTTGGAAATTATTGAGAGGGTTGACAAATTTATAAAATTCAAAATAAATTAAAATCAATATTATGAGTAAATCGGGTATAAAGTTTGACTACATTTATTTTTAATTTTATGGTAATATATGTTTATAATGTATATATGTGACTACATTTCTAGTAGTATATTATAATATAACTCCACGCTAATATATCGATAACATTATTCTTCTAATATTTATTTTATATTTACAATAATTATACATAATAAGCTATATTTATGAAATTTTTTAAAAGGAAAATAATTTGTTTTACCTCAATCTAAGGTCGATATTCTAGTGAAACTACTAGCAAAAATATTCGGTTAGATTACTTAATTAATCGATGACATGTTGCAGCCTTAATTAATATAACCCTTATGGAATATAAACTATTACCGCATTATGTATCTAAATATTAATGTGTAATATCTCTACTATTTATAATTGTTATAATATATAACGATTATATTTTAATAAATATTCATATTAGTAATTACATTTATTTATTATAACAGTAAATATATTGATATTTGATAATCTTAAAATTAAATGAAGTTAATTAATCATATAAATTTGGTAATTTAAATTGGTTTATATTCCTATCTTACACATCGTAAAATCTCTATTATGATAGAAAAATATTACTCTCAAACAAAAACTTGCCGAAAATAGAGTAACTTTAAAGGATTATCCCATTACATATATGGGGTTCCACAGGGATCCACATTAGGTCCTCTACTTTTTACAATTTATATTTCTCCTTTTAAATATATAATAAAACAAACACCAAATGCGAAATATCATATATATGCGGATGACATTCGAATTTATGCTGAATCTTGTCATCACGATAAATTAATGTTATGTGCAAATAATATTCGTAAATGGCTCTTAAATAATAATTTACTTATAAATAGTAGTAAAACTATGCTCTTAAATATTTCTCTTTCTAATTTTGTTTTTCCTGATATTATATTTGATAATATTTTAATTACACCTTCATCTAAAATTAAATTCCTTGGAATAATTGTTTCATGTAATTTATCTCAGTCAGATCATGTATCATATATATGTAAATCATCTAATTATCATTACATAATATAAATATCATTCGTAAATATGTATCAATAAAATCAACTATTCGACTTATTGAAAGTTTGGTTTTATCGAGATTAGATTATGTGAATATTATCTTAATTGAGCTCCAATATATATATATTAAAACAAATTAAACGAGTTATTAGTAGATGTATAAAAATTATTTTTAATATCCCATATTCTAGTAGATTTTCGACTAGTTATTATTTACATAAATTAAGATGGCTAGGGTATCTTCCAGGATTAATCATAGATTTTTATTTTTATTTAAAAAAGTAATTATTTCTGGAGTACCTTCCTATTTATCAACGCTATTATCAGAGAAAAGAACTGGATACTCGAGGAGCTATCCCATGCAACTTGAAGAGGCTCGATGGCGATTACAAATCACTAAGATGTCCTTCAATATTTCTATTGCCTCGGTATGGAACAAGCTACCTCTGCCGATAAGAAGTGCTCCATATATCCCAATATTCCGAAAAAGACTGAAACACATCTTGTATTATAATTTTGTGTTAATATTTTGTTAACATGATTACACTTTAGAGAATTGTTGCTACTATTATTCAAGTTTATAAATAAACTTTATTATTATTATTATTTCAACTTAATAGAAAATCGTTTTAAAGTTAATATATTTCCGGCAAGTTGCCGGAAATACTTTTGTGGATTCCCCCTTTAGAAATTAATTGTATTAGATCCTTTTCAATATACAATAATCATGAAGAGACTAACAGTAAATATTACTATAATTTCCAAAGTCCCTACTCTACATATATAGTGCCATCAGGACATTAGGCTAAGTATCGTTGATGTAGTTTAATTTCACGCGATAACCTTCTTAGCAGAACCTGTTTTAACATGACTAGGTATCACAGTATTGGACTCACTTGGAGTTCAAACAACTTCTGGAGAATTCCGTGATATCGTGTCATGCTGATTCCCAGTGGTTTCTTCCGTAATGGGTATCGTCGTCGTATCTCTATCATCTGGGGTTAGGGATAGTATTCTTGGATCAGATATTATCTTAGATGGTAGTGGATTAAGGCTATTCCTATTCCGATGTATTCCACGAGTTAATAAATACTGAATAATGCCTTGTTGTTTAATTACGCTTTCTTCCCTCCCTAGATATTTTACAAATACTTTCCTCCCTGCTCCTAATACTGTCCCTTCTATCGCGTTATGATAATTGTCAACATTTCGCTTCAATCTGTTCCTATAATTAGCCTCCTTAACTACTAGAGTTTCAATATTTTACTTAGAAAGTGTTAACGCTTGTTCTAAATGGGGAATTCTACTTCGCAATTTCCTACCCATTAGGTTAACAACTTTACTGGGGATGTATCGCATTACAGAGGGGCATTGCTATAAACTAACAGTGTTAATTCTAAGAATTTCATTTATTTATTAACATATTAACAAGTCGAACCATTCGTTTAGCTTCCCCATTGATCTGAGGATATCTAGGTGAGATATAAATTGTGGGTGATTTCTAACTGTTCCATAAACTTTTTAGATTCGCTACTCGCATATTAGAGTCCATTGTCTGACCTTATAATTTCCGGAATTTATTACCGTCTAAATATATTCATAAAGTTCCTTAATTATATCTATACTTCAAGTAAACTCTAGTTTATCAATTTCTGGAAATATAGATTGATAATATATGACTAGCATGTATTTGCTTCCCTGAAATTCAAATAGGTCAGTAGGCTACTAACATTGGCCATAGTTTAGTAGGTCATTCATTGTGTTTAGGGGTTCCCTTTTATTACTTAGATGACTACTACAAATTGTACATGACTTTACCATATATATATATATATATATATATATATATATATATAGTATACTAGAGATACCAATCCACCACACTGAGTAATTACTAGCTAGTTCTTTCTACATTTAGCTATACATAAATAGCCTACATGAAATACTAGAGTACTATAGTATACTAATGCATAATACATATGGAACAATATGGTAAAACTTCTCATTAATCATCTCGTATGTGGCTAACCTTCTTCCCAGGTGTAAAATAAATGTTCTCTATTATCTGTTTAGTTATACCAAAGCCCAAGGGCTTTGGTTATACTCTAAATAATATAATATAGTATTTGTACTAAACTATTTATATGGTTTAGATATGAATAAGAACAATTTAATATATATTATTTAACATTATTATTATTAAATTAATCACACGACTATAGGAAAGGTGTGTATTAAAATTGATATTAATTAATGTTAAACAATTCACTTAACTTTATCCGTAAATCCATTTATTCTTTCAACCATAGATATATACCGGAAACCTATAAAATGTCCACTACAGAGTAAATCAATTAACAAATTGTGTTATATAAATACATTATTTTAGTATTATTTTCTTTCAGATGATCGAATGGGATTAACATTAGGCTCTAACATATCATATTTTAGTGCTAATAAACCTGTATTCATTATCATCATCATTATATAAAATAAGTACTTATGCATATATATGTGTGTATTTCTCAACTCTATCTATAATTCTCCTGTAATTACTTAAGTCTTATTTTGAAGGCGATAATATTTCTTTCCAGTTCGTCCGTTACCATCCAATTATCGGAACCATATTCAAGAAACAATATTATGGACTAAAAAACATATATATTATTTATGTCACACTTTTAAGATGTATAGATTTACAAATAATCAACTAATCATATTTTCTCATAACAATATATAAATATATAAAAAAATATATTTTTGTGTTCATAATAAAATAATAAAAATCTAATATTTTAATATCCTACTTAAACAACTCTCTTAAACAACAAATACTTTAGCTCCATCTGATAATGTGGATAATGTGTGTGATTATATTACCTTATATTCTATTATGTATATATCTTAATATTTTAATTTATGTATGACACTCACTTATTTGTTTACAATTATATATATATATATATATATATATATATATATATAATGTATATAATTATAATAGTAATTCATCATTGTGTAACACAAGTTATTTATATCATATACATGAATGTGAAATAAGATAACATAAAATAATCTTTATATTTAACAAAATTATTATATATAAATAAATATGTAATAAATATATAAATAGGGGAAAGTAACCGAATACGGACAGTGCCCGAATACTGACACTCTCGGTATCTCAGAAACCATAAATCCTACAAAAAAATGTTTAAAGAATTAATGAATACAATATTAATAATTATATATATATATATATATATATATATATAATATATATAGTCTATATATATAGTCTATATATAGTCTAAAAAAGTATTTTTTATTTTTTAATTATTTAAAATATTGCTGATATATCTAATAAACTGATTATTTTATTACGTTTTTAAATTTATGAAAAAAAATGCAAACTTATAACCTTCTCAAGAATATACAAATGTATCGATATAAATATATCTTTTATATCGATAGAATACCAGTAATATCGGTCCAGGTAACTTCAGGCCACTTTTGAAGTAATTTCGGGCCACTTTAAAAAAATATACATGTATAAATGTCGATACATTTTTTTAAAACTAACAATAAATTGTCTATTATTAACATATATATTTACCAATACGTTGTTGTCAAATATCTATAATTATAAATCCTTGTATATAACTGGGTTAAACAACTATAACTAAGTTATTATATAGTATTATAAGGTATTATATGTATTATCCTACATTATTTATTATACTTGATTCACGCAAGGACATGTAGCTATTACCTATATGTTATATACTTTATATATGTATAGTTATGATTAACTATAATGTAATCTTTAATTTAATTTTAACAAATTTATTTATATTAATTAAACTTTATTAATATGGTTAGAGTGTTTAAGAAGTTTAAAATCAGCACTTGCTTTTAAGAGCCTGTTATCAAATACAGAATAGGATATGATTACTGGAAATCAACTATCAGTAAGACATTATAAACCAGGATTATGCATTACACATTTTAATAGGTTATGATGTACGCCGTACATTGTACGGGTAGGCGAGGACTATGAAGCGTGGACCCTCATAGACACTACTCATACAACTAGATATGCATACACTCTAATTGTATGAATGATAAATGCACTTGAATGATACATGTACATTGGTGTCAGAAATTCACAAACGAGATAGGACTTTATGGGATTATAGACAAATTATCTACAACGATCAGACGTTGACGTTTAAAGTTTGACTTATAGGTAGATCAAAATATACAAAAATACCTATATATATATTGTAATTGTAATTGTACATTCTAGAATATAGAATATAAATTACATTATTTCTAAGTGTTTATACTTGGGAATATATATGCATTGTGAAATGTACATGTATATATATATGTAGGCAGGGCCGGCTTAAGCATACTATGGGCCCCGGGCAAAAAAAAACGTATGGGCCCCATAATAATTGAATAACATATTAAATGGGCCATTTTGGCAAAAACTAATATTTATAACTTTTCAATTTTATCATATGTTATCATTATACTAATTATTTTGTAATTTGTTTGTATACTTTAATCAACTCCTCATAATAATTTCTTTTCTCGCATATATATTTAGAGCAGTGGTTCCCAACCTTTTTTCACCGTGACCCTTTTTTTTATAATTCTTAATTAAAAAATATACCATGACCCAATGACAAATTTTATTTTGTTATTATTATACTTTAATCATAAAATAATCATATAAAAATTAATATACATATATTTAAATATATATTTCCATCTTAAATTTTTCTCGACCATAAATCCAATTTGCATATAAAAGCATTTATATTATTTTTTAGAAATTGGATCAGGACCTACACAAAATACTCAATGACCCATAGGTTGGGAACCACTGATTTATAGAGTGCATCAATATTTTGTATTACCGCTATTATCTCAATGTAACCTAATTGCAATACTTTTCTGATCGACTTTATTCTACAAAGTAATTAGCTCCACGGTTTTCATTATATCGAAGTCTCAAATTCTAAAATTGCATTTTATTGAATAAATACATTGACTCTAGTAATGTGATTTAAGTTATATTTTAACATATATAATATCAGATATAAATTATGTAATTAGGTCCTATAAGAAGTCATCAAGAGACTGCACTAACATAATCTGCTTGCGATCACCATTTTATATTCGATAATGCTTTTAATAAAAAATATTATATTCTTCTTTAATCTAGATGTTAATATATTCTTTATATAGTTTGGCTAAATAAATTATATTGATTTGGGATGAAGGCAGAGAATATTGCTACACTTGTCGAAGATTTAACGGCATTTTGCCCAATCAGATTTAAGGAATACACAGTGTAGATATGTGAATCCATATTGACAATGGACTATGGTTATTATAATATATTTCATGTCATTGAATCTTCCAGACATATGCTGTCATTTTCATAACTTTGAGCTCTATAATCTATTATAATTATATTATTATTGAAAAAATTCTAATAGATCGGTAGCTAAATATTGACCAATGTGATAAATTATAACTGATAAATTATCAGTGATAATGAATCTCAACGTACAATCATACGTCGTAAATCAATAAATACCTATATAATAATAGTAGGCTATAATACCTACCTAACTTGATATAAATAACGATAATATATATCGATGTGATATATATGGAATTGAGTACACTGATATATAATATAATATTTTGAATTTTTTATTTCTTCAATTATGTAGTTATCAGTAATAACTTATCACCTATTCTCCAATAAGAATATCGCCATTGTGTGTATTTATTTGTAAATAGATAGATGAGGGTGATGTCAATCTAAACATTCATTTGCAAGTAATAGGTGGATAATTGCAAAAATGCCTTTAGTATTATATGTATGTTATATATATATATATATATATATATATATATATATATTTATAAATAATATCTGTTTCAATAAATATAATATTTGTCTGTAATGATAGTATGTTGAAAAAGATAATCATTTTATGTACATAATTCCCTTTCATCAATATACATTATTAACAATACTACAGGAATAACCTAAAGCAGAATAATCCTATTAAAATTAAAACTATTATATATATATATATATATATATATATATATATATATATATTATGTGTACTAATACAACTATAATAATATGTACACTATGAAAATATACACATTTGATTAATACGAGCATAAGATAGAGAAAGTTAATTATTTTGAGAAAAATTATTTTGAAAATATCTATTTTTTTAATTACTATAACAATTATAAATCTATATAGAATATCGTTTTTTTCGTAATTTATAATCAATATAATCCTTTACAAATATCAGAAATCATAGTTAAAATATATCTTATACAATATATTTAATTTTAATAAAAAAAAGTTTACTTTTTGTTTTGTAAACTAATTATAGAATTATAAATTGTTAAGATTTAACTATGGTTAATAATACCTTAATACGTTTATCATTTATCACCTTCTAGTTTATCAAACAATTATTTATCAATCGGTTTCATACTATTTGATCTAACAATCAGAGATGTGTGAGAAGATCTATGTTATCACTATTAGCATGTTCTCCAAAATCTTCATGTAGCTGTTTCCACCATATCTTCGTGTCAATTTAGAAATTTTTGTAAAATTCACTCTTCAAATCGGCCTAAATGACTTATATTTAATTAATTTATTATATTATTTTTATTTTTTTAATTAGAATTAATAATATATAAGAAAAATAGTTAAGAAAACTTTTTTTTTTCATATAAATAGTAAAAAAAAAATGTCTCAAATAATTCATGGGCCCCCCAAAATTTGGGGCCCCGGGCAATTGCCCGATTTGCCCCCCCCCCCCTTAAGCCGGCCCTGTCCCCAGGACATCATTCCATACCACCTATTATTATTAATAATCACATTATAGAATATTCTAACCAAGCTAAAAACCTCGGCCTCATACTTGACCAAAAACTGTCTTATCTACCACATATGACTAATATATCGAAGTCCATTACCCAAGTAACCAAAAGTTGGTTCAAAACTTAGGAAACTTAAGTCATATTGACTTAAGTCAAACTTGGTTCAAAAGTTAGTAACCTGTGATACCGAAAACCTAAGTCAGCGAACCAGATATGGACCAATATAAAACTTAAGTCAGCGAACCAGATATGGACCAATATAAAACTTAAGTCAGCGAACCAGGTATGGACCAATTTAAAACTTAAGTCAGCGAACCAGGTATGGACCAATATAAAACTTAAGTCAGCGAACCAGGTATGGACCAATATAAAACCTAATTCAGTGACCCAAGTATGGACCAATATAAAACCTAATTCAGCGAATCAAGTATGGACCAATATAAAACCTAATTCAGTGATAATGTAGTAACATACATAGTATTACTTAAATAATTTTACTTTTTAAAATAATATTTTATTTATTAAAAACAGTATATTAACTTAAATATATTAATTAAAATTATAATTATTAATTAATTTGCATATATAAAAATTAAATCAATATTTCAAAATAATTAAAAGTTATAATATTTTATTCTTTCTATAATAAAATAATGATATAAACTTAATAATAATACTTACATCAACAACTTAAGTTGAACTTAAGTCATGTATCATAAGTGTATAATATATTATTTATTATATGTATATATATTATATACCATTTAATATATATATATTAATAATATTATTATTATTATTATTATTATTATTATTATTATTATTATTATTATTATTATTATTATTATTATTATTATTATTATTATTATTACAATATATTTAAATATATTATAAACGTATGTTATATTAAGTTCAACTTAAGTTATTGATGTTATCCTATTAATATTTATCTATATAGTTTTTATTTAATTATAAAGAAAATTATAATATATATTCTAATTATAAAGATAATTAAATCAAAACTATATACAATATAATTAAATATGTATATAAAATATATCAAGACAGTTGGTGTATCACTTGATTATAATAAGATGCACTGTACATACAATGTTAATCTCTGTTATGACACTTTTTTATAACAATAAATAATTATCTTTTTTAATATAATATAATATATTATATGTGTCATACACACTATAAAACCTAGTTCAGCTGACTTAAGTTTGACTTAAGTTATAACTTAAGTCATACACACTATAAAACCTAGTTCAGCTGACTTAAGTTTGACTTAAGTTTTAACTTAAGTTATAACTTAAGTCATACACACAATAAAACCTAGTTCAGCTGACTTAAGTTTTACCTAAGTTATAACTTAAGTCATACACACAATAAAACCTAGTTCAGCTGACTTAAGTTTGACTTAAGTTATAACTTAAGTCATACACAAAACAAAACCTAGTTCAGTTGACTTAAGTTTGACCTAAGTCATAAATTAAGTTTTTCATGCCTTAAAAACTTAAGTCATTTCGAATTAAGTTAGACTTAAGAAATAACTTAAGTTACAGTGACTTAAGTTATATAAAATTAAAAATACTTAAGTTTGACTTAAGTTTTGAACCAGATTTTTGACTTAAGTCAATATGACCAACTATGAAGCAAGTATTTTATTTGTGAACCAAGTATGGACCAAGTTTGACCCAATCTGTGTTACTTGGGTAATTACACCTTACATACGATCCGACTTATTAGACCTTCTATAACTACTGAACTTGCCAAACTACTAGTTACTTCCTTAATACTGCCCCGACTTGACTACTGTAACTCTACTTTAAATTCACTCCCAGCACATACTATCAAAATGCTCACTAAATTACAATATAGAGCCATCAGAACCATTTTCAGGATAAAAAAATACTCACGACAACATATCACACCTTATATGAAATCCATTCACTGGCTACCCATCCCTTACCGCATACAATACAAATTACTCCTACTGACCCACCATGCCACCCATAATAATAAACTTGACTATCTTACTGAACTACTTACGAACTACAAGTCATCCCGACCACAACGAACAATACATAAATACAAATAAATATACCAATAACTTTATCACTTAATAAAAAACAGGAATCTTCTTTTTCTATAATATCACCTAAACTATGGAACTCCCTACCTCACTCAATTAGATCTATAGTTTCTAACCACACCATTAAAGTCAAATTGAAAACACATCTAATATTTAATATATATATAAGCTATAGCTTATAATAATAATTAATGTACGATACACCGCCGAAAACTCATTACTGATGTTGATCGCAGTGTCTAAATAAATTGCTTACAAGGTTACAAGGTTACATACTGATTAATAACTAAATATTAAATAATAATATATACTATTTTAATATAGCTATACATATACCTAATTACTATAAAGTTTAAATTTAAATTTAATATTACTATTAAAACATAAATTCAATAAAAAATAAACTTCGTGCATGTTATAATTAATTATATTTATGAATATCTACTATAGTGATTAGATATTATAATACTAAAATTATTTATACCACGCTTATTTTAGGGGATCGGTAATAGGAGAAGGGGGTCGGTATTACCCAGCAAACTTTTTTTGGCAAGATTTGGTAAGATTTGGCAAAAAAAAAAAGTGGTTAAACCTTTCAAATATACTCTTATTTTATAAAGGGTTTATAATTAATAAGTTTTTTGTAAATTTAAAAATAAAAAAAATTTCCAAAAAAATCCAAAAAAATCTAGATAAATTTGGATGAAATTGGAAACTAATAAATCCGGATATTTTTTTTCCAAAAAAATCCAAAAAAATCTAGATAAATTTGGACAAATTTGGATTTTACAAATCCGGAAATATTTTATCCAAATAAATCCAAAAAAATCTAGATAAATTTGGATGAAATTGGAAACTAATAAATCCGGATATTTTTTTTCCAAATAATTCCAAATAAATCCAGATATATTTGGATGAAATTGGAAACTAATAAATCCGGATATTTTTTTTCCAAATAAATCCAAAAAAATCTAGATAAATTTGGACAAAATTGGAAACTAATAATTCCGGATATATTATTTCCAAATAAATCCAAAAAAATCCAGATAAATTTGGACAAATATGGATTTTACAAATCCAGAAATATTTTATCCAAATAAATCCAAATAAATCTAGATAAATATGGACAAATTTGGATTTTACAAATCCGGAAATATTTTATCCAAATAAATCCAGATAAATTTCGATGAAATTGGAAACTAATAAATCCGGATATATTATTTCCAAATAAATCCAAAAAAATCTAGATAAATTTGGACAAATATGGATTTTACAAATCCGGAAATATTGTATCCAAATAAATCCAGATATATTTGGATGAAATTGGAAACTAATAAATCCGGATATTCTTTTTCCAAATAAATCCAAAAAAATCTAGATAAATTTGGACAAAATTGGAAACTAATAATTCCGGATATATTATTTCCAAATAAATCCAAAAAAATCCAGATAAATTTGGACAAATATGGATTTTACAAATCCAGAAATATTTTATCCAAATAAATCCAAATAAATCTAGATAAATATGGACAAATTTGGATTTTACAAATCCGGAAATATTTTATCCAAATAAATCCAAAAAAATCTAGATAAATTTGGATGAAATTGGAAAATAATAAATCCGGATATTTTTTTTCCAAATAAATCCAAAAAAATCTAGATAAATTTGGATGAAATTGGAAACTAATAAATCCGGATATTTTTTTTCCAAATAAATCCAAAAAAATCTAGATAAATTTGGATGAAATTGGAAACTAATAAATCCGGATATTCTTTTTCCAAATAAATCCAAAAAAATCTAGATAAATTTGGACAAAATTGGAAACTAATAATTCCGGATATATTATTTCCAAATAAATCCAAAAAAATCCAGATAAATTTGGACAAATATGGATTTTACAAATCCAAAAATATTTTATCCAAATAAATCCAAATAAATCTAGATAAATATGGACAAATTTGGATTTTACAAATCCGGAAATATTTTATCCAAATAAATCCAAAAAAATCTAGATAAATTTGGATGAAATTGGAAAATAATAAATCCGGATATTTTTTTTCCAAATAAATCCAAAAAAATCTAGATAAATTTGGATGAAATTGGAAATTATAAATCCAGATATATTTTTTCCGAATAAATCTAGATAAATTTGGATGAAATTGGAAATTAATAAATCCGGATATATTTTTTCCAAAAAAATCCAAAAAAATCTAGATAAATTTGGACAAATATTGGATTTTACAAATCCGGAAATATTTTTTCCGAATAAATCCAGATAAATTTGGATGAAATTGGAAACTAATAAATCCGGATATTTTTTTTCCAAATAAATCCAAAAAAATCTAGATAAATTTGGACAAATATTGGATTTTACAAATCCGGAAATATTTTATCCAAATAAATCCAAAAAAATCTAGATAAATTTGGATGAAATTGGAAACTAATAAATCCGGATATTTTTTTTCCAAATAATTCCAAATAAATCCAGATATATTTGGATGAAATTGGAAACTAATAAATCCGGATATTTTTTTTCCAAATAAATCCAAAAAAATCTAGATAAATTTGGACAAAATTGGAAACTAATAATTCCGGATATATTATTTCCAAATAAATCCAAAAAAATCCAGATAAATTTGGACAAATATGGATTTTACAAATCCAGAAATATTTTATCCAAATAAATCCAAATAAATCTAGATAAATATGGACAAATTTGGATTTTACAAATCCGGAAATATTTTATCCAAATAAATCCAGATAAATTTCGATGAAATTGGAAACTAATAAATCCGGATATATTATTTCCAAATAAATCCAAAAAAATCTAGATAAATTTGGACAAATATGGATTTTACAAATCCGGAAATATTGTATCCAAATAAATCCAGATATATTTGGATGAAATTGGAAACTAATAAATCCGGATATTCTTTTTCCAAATAAATCCAAAAAAATCTAGATAAATTTGGACAAAATTGGAAACTAATAATTCCGGATATATTATTTCCAAATAAATCCAAAAAAATCCAGATAAATTTGGACAAATATGGATTTTACAAATCCAGAAATATTTTATCCAAATAAATCCAAATAAATCTAGATAAATATGGACAAATTTGGATTTTACAAATCCGGAAATATTTTATCCAAATAAATCCAAAAAAATCTAGATAAATTTGGATGAAATTGGAAAATAATAAATCCGGATATTTTTTTTCCAAATAAATCCAAAAAAATCTAGATAAATTTGGATGAAATTGGAAACTAATAAATCCGGATATTTTTTTTCCAAATAAATCCAAAAAAATCTAGATAAATTTGGATGAAATTGGAAACTAATAAATCCGGATATTCTTTTTCCAAATAAATCCAAAAAAATCTAGATAAATTTGGACAAAATTGGAAACTAATAATTCCGGATATATTATTTCCAAATAAATCCAAAAAAATCCAGATAAATTTGGACAAATATGGATTTTACAAATCCAAAAATATTTTATCCAAATAAATCCAAATAAATCTAGATAAATATGGACAAATTTGGATTTTACAAATCCGGAAATATTTTATCCAAATAAATCCAAAAAAATCTAGATAAATTTGGATGAAATTGGAAAATAATAAATCCGGATATTTTTTTTCCAAATAAATCCAAAAAAATCTAGATAAATTTGGATGAAATTGGAAATTATAAATCCAGATATATTTTTTCCGAATAAATCTAGATAAATTTGGATGAAATTGGAAATTAATAAATCCGGATATATTTTTTCCAAAAAAATCCAAAAAAATCTAGATAAATTTGGACAAATATTGGATTTTACAAATCCGGAAATATTTTTTCCGAATAAATCCAGATAAATTTGGATGAAATTGGAAACTAATAAATCCGGATATTTTTTTTCCAAATAAATCCAAAAAAATCTAGATAAATTTGGACAAATATTGGATTTTACAAATCCGGAAATATTTTTTCCGAATAAATCCAGATAAATTTGGATGAAATTGGAAACTAATAAATCCGGATATTTTTTTTCCAAATAAATCCAAAAAAATCTAGATAAATATGGACAAATTTGGATTTTACAAATCCGGATATTTTTTTCTCCAAAAAAATCCAAAAAAATCTAGATAAATTTAGACAAATTTGGATTTTACAAATCCGGAAATATTTTATCCATATAAATCCAAATAAATCCAGATAAACTTGGATGAAATTGGAAAATAATAAATCCGGATATTTTTTTTCCAAATAAATCTAAAAAAATCTAAAAATCTTTTAAAGGGGTTTCACACCAACTCGAACAACTTCATTTTATATATTTCATAATCGGGATAACAATTATATTATTTACTAAATATGCACAATATATTAGTTCAATATAATAATCATTAATATCAAAAACAAAACAACCGATGTTATATGAAGTAAAGTTATCGAAGTCATATAAAGGATATACATTTGAATAAACTTTACAAACAACATTAATATTATCATTAGTTTCCTACATATAAATTCCTTATATTCATTTATATTGTTTGGGTGTTTTAATCCTACAGATTTTGTCTTAATAATATCTTCCACAGGAAACAGAGATTGTATTTCTTCGATCCGATTTATAATCTGCATTAATGGATTTTTTTGCGTATAATATAAGAGTATGTTATTAATTACTATAGTATTTCTACTTTTACATATATGTATATGTATGTATATATACATATCCCAGTTTAATACAAGTTATTTTTTTAAACTGAGATCAACTTGGATTTATCTCATCTATATTTCGTAATATCCTCGCATGATAATATTATATTTAGTTATTATTTAAATTTTCAGATTAATGATTATGCTGTAAAATGATGTGTCTTGAATATCTATTAACTATTATTATTATTGTGCATGCATCTTTTTTTAGATTTTTATTTCATATAATAATTTCGTATGATAATATTATATTGTATTATTTTTTAATTTTCCTATTGATGATTATTTTGTAAAATTATGTGTCGTCAACATAGAAATGGTTGGAGGAATATATTCGAAAACTGCCGAGCAAGCTAAACATGGTAAGGGTAAGGTATATTACTAATTATCTCAAGTATAAATGTATACTATTTTATAGTATATTTTAATAATATATGCAATTATTTATATTATATAAATTTAAGAACAAATTAATTTTCATATATTTTAAATTATCATATTATATATATATATATATATTTATGATATTTTATTTGTAATCAATGATACAACCTAATACATCATCATGTATCATTATAAATCATTATATACATATATAATTATGTATTAATTATAATTAATGGTACGAATTATTTATGAAAGCACTTAGGTTGCGGTAATTATATAATTTTACCAACTACTGTATATTGTTATATCAAAGATTATATATTTGTTTTCAAATTATCTTTGGCAAATTATATTATATTTCAAAATTATCCAAACAAAAATAAGAGGTAAATAAATTAAACTTTTAAATAACCGCATTTAAAATATAAAAGTTGTACATTTATCATTCTATATAGTTTATATTTATATTAATTAATATGAATAACATAGTTAATTTTACATATTTAGACATATAATTATACTCTATTTATTTATAATTCGTCAATGAACGATATTTAATATGATATTAAATATCATAATTATTTAATAATAATTATAATACGGTATTATCATAATAATTATGATAATACATAATTATTATTTAATTTGTATAACCGTTATAATCGTTATAATAACGTAATTATTAAGTTAAATTGAATAAATAAATATTTATATAAAATGTATGGATCAACAGAACTATTGGTCCACAGGTCAATTCCACGGTCATTGTATTACCGCAATACGGTCATAACTATTGGTCCTACGGTCAATTCGATTTGTAGTATCTAATATATATTATATAGATAATATATAATGGTTTAGTTATATTAGAATATAACTTATATTATAAGTATTATATTTGGATTATTATATAACTTATATTAACTGATAACATATATACTACGGTCATTATTTTTATAAAAATCGAATTTACCGTTGTACCAATTGTTATGAACGTATAAATGACCGTAGTATATATGTTATAAGTTAATATAAGTTATATAATAATCCAAATATAATACTTATATTCTAGTATGGTTACTGCACGATTTGGGAATGGTTTTCAAAATGTTACCAGCAAGTGAGGCTGTCTGCGAACGTGTATACACTATCATAGTGACTATGTCATTTTAACTGTATAATACAGTTTACAATAGATTATATGTTTATACTTACTCATCAATGCCTGCCGATATTGATAAAGCTTATATAAAATATATTATATATGGTGACGGGTTAAAACTATAGCGCAACAATAAAAAAAACGCGTGAGGCCTGAGTTTTATTTATATTATATATTATATTTATATATAAAGTGATGGGCACGATCACGACTTTTCACGATCATTTTCTAACGATCGTCGATCTTTTTAATCGATCATTTTTTATCATAGTCGATCGTATAATTATTTTGATCGTCGATATCGATCGCCGATTGTGGATGTCGATCGTATTATTATATAAGCGTATCAATCCGGGCTGCTTTAAATTGGTTAAGTAATTACATAGAAGAAAAAGATATGTTGTTATATACATTTAAGAAATATGTTAATAGACATATCCCAGATAACGAGGTTTATATAACTACACCAGAACAAAGCGAAACTAATTCAGATGAATTCTATGTTATTGATGATAATGGACCATCCACTTATAAATCAACGGTAGAAATAGAAATACTTAATTATATAAATAGTAAAAATACTAATTTAGAATGCTAAATAATTATCCTATTATAAAAATTGTATTCATAAAATACAATTCTATACTCCCATCATCCGCGCCGGTGGAAAGAATGTTTAGTATTGCTACCAATATAAATAAACGGAAACGCAATAAACTAAATGATACTAACTTTGAATTGTTAGTTCTATTGAAAGCAAATTCATTATATTAATATTATTTCATTATTAATTAATTCGTATTTCAACATTTTCATAAATAAAAGTTATTATTATATCCACTATTTTGTTATTTCTTGATGTAAATATATATAAATTATGTTTAAATTTTTTTCACGATCGTCGATCGCGATCAGTTGCTGACGATCGTCGATCATTTTCAAACGATCGTCGATCGTGATCATGCCCATCACTGTATATATATATTATATTAAATTATATAATTTATATATAGTATATATACTTATATATATATATATATATTATATTAAATTTTATAATTTATATATAGTATACATATAATATATATATATATAATATATATAGCACTATGCGCGCTCGCCGCCGCCTCAATTGCTGATAACATTTTGAAAACCATTCCCAACTCTTGCATCCCCCTATAGTATAACTAAACCATTATATATTATATATACCAGGGTTGATGGTTTTTTCGGTTTTTACGTAAAAACCAAAAAAACCGGTTTTTATGGTTTTTATCGGGTTTTATCGGTTTTTATCTGGTTTTATCGGTTTTTATGGTTTTACGGTTATTACAATTAAAACAAGTACAAATTATAATTTTTTCATAACAAAAAATTAACTAAATTGTATTATTTTCATTATAATTTTAAATATATAGACATCATATAATGGAACATAATTATTATTCGACATTATAATAAATTTAATAAGTTCGAACTTAAAGGATCCTCAGTTAAAAACCATTATTGTTAAATAATTATAAATGAATAGATATCATTTTTATATTTTTGATTCATATTTATAACATTTAATTTGATTATATAATAGTTAAAAATATTATAGTTATTTTATTTGCGTTTAGAGTATTTCGGCTATAGCCACGCCCATAGTCCCACCCCTTTTGAAATCGTAGGCTACAGTGTCTGGTAACCGTTACAATATACTCAAAATTGTAGTCTAAAATAGTACTTTACTTTATATTATTTAGTAAAATAATTAAGTTTGGTAATATTTGGCTATTACATATAAATAACTATTATTAATAATAATGTATTATCATAAAAACTATAATTAAAAGTTAAATTAATTTGTTAAAAACCGTAAAAACCGACGAAAAAACCACTTTTAAAAACCGAATCAACACTGCTTTTAAAGCAGTGCTTTACTTCATATTATTTTGTAAAATGATTAAGTTTGGTAATATTTGGCTATTACATATAAATAGCTATTATTAATAATAATGTATTATCATAAAAACGATATATGTTTACATTTCAATATATAAATAATTCATAATTAGAATATTCTGCCTAATGGTGGCGTAATTGAATTTGTTATCACATAATCATTGTATCGTAGGCATATAAGTGTAATTAGATGAGAGTCCTACCCACTCACTGATATAACATATAATGTAGGCAATTATAATTTATAATTTAAAAGTTAAATTAATTTGTTAAAAACCATAAAAACCATGGTTTTTACAACTTGAAAAAACCGACGTAAAAACCCATTTGAAAAAACCAATTTTAAAAACCGAATCAACCCTATTATATACTATATATTAGATAATAAAAATCGAATTGACCGGTGGACCAATAGTTCTGACCGTATAAATGACTGTATTGCGGTCATACAATGACCGTGGAATTGACCGGTTGACCAATAGTTCTGTTGATCCAAATGTATTACAATATAAACAGAGTATTGTGTCCGTAACTTGATGTATTAACATCGGATAATCTGGTACTATGAATATTTACAAGGCAATTTTGAACTTTTAAAGCGTAGCTTAATTTAAAAATCGCAAAGCTTTTTAAATCATACTAAAAGTCATATGTTTTTACAAATGTGTATTTAAATAATAATTATTATCAAAATATGTAACAAATGTAATTGGAATTGTAAATTAAATTGTAAAATATAGTATGTATCATTTATTTAGGCCGGTGGTATGGGGGAATACCGATGATAAAAAAAATAAAAAAAATTAAATAACTATAAATAGCAAAGTTCACGTGTGGCGGGCAAGGCGTACGTCACGCACATTTATTATATATACGAAAATAAAATCTAAATAGAACATGTATATATGGAATAATGACTTTATAAAAATATACATATATACCATAATGGTGACCATTCGTTTTAATTGATATTTTGGGTTATTTGATTTATTTTGTTTAGTTTTATTCATCAGTTTTTTTAGCTTCTTTATATCCCGAAGTGAGCCTATACAAAGTAATTAGTAACTACGAATAATGTATTCGCTCGACGAATGCCTTGAGAGACACGCATACACTTTTTTATTTATAGTTATTTAATTTTTGCCTACCATCCGTACTATCCGTGGTATTTTCGTAATATAATGATATAGAATTTAACCATATATATGTATATATATAAAAACTAACATGTAATAATTGTTACAATATACAATAATATGCTATATTGCCAACTATATAAAATATGTATTTGTATTTTTATCTAAAAAACCTATAATAGGTATAATATTTAAAATTATATCAACTAATACAGCATTGATACATACGTACCTGACTGGGAATCCTGCCTAGTATACAACAGAAAATTGAACAGTATGCGCTGAATATGCCGTGATCTGAATTAAGCTCTAAAGAAGCACCCTGCAACGAAAGTGTGGATGAAATAAATCACCAACTATGTCTTAACCAGGTTATTTTTTTAAACGTCACTCTCGTGGTATTGGTCCATTCACCATTAAAGCTGATATCACAACAACTACAGCCCGATATCGAACTGATATGTATAGCCAAATATCGGCTGCTTCAAATTATTTTAATACATTTACTAGATATCGAGCAGATAAAAGGTTTTTATAAACAATTATAAACAATTTTGTAATCTATTTAGATCAGCCACTATCACTATTATAATTCTCAGATAATTATATTTTTAAATATCTGCTACTATAAATCTGATTCCTAAAAGTTATACAAAATAACTTATCAATAAAATCACATATCATATTTATTATAATTATTATATTTTATAATCAAATTTAATATTTAAAATTACATTAAATGTATACTACTAGTTATACACATATAATTAAATATATGTAATAAAGATTAATGTAATAACTAAGTTTTAGCCGCAGAGATTAAAAAATATAATCACTTGATCTCTCTAAATAATGATAATTTCGGTTCAAAATATATCGCAAAATTGCAGGTGGTGGTGAGTGAGTGATTTGAATTTTGAACAAAACATGTATTAATAGATAGGAGCTAAGTAAATATCATAGACTATGATTACATAGAGAATATCGAATATGGCCTTTTTTTGTTTTTATTACGATTGCCTAAGTCAAAATATTTTAAAATTATAATAACAACAAATGTATATAATTCTTATAATATATACTACATGTACATTTTCCATATAAGTTTATCATGTATACTAGTGTGTATAATATCGAAACAAGTATTTTTAATTTGACTTTATATTCAGTAATCAAAATAAAAGGGTATCATATTCGATACAGACCAATAATACTCACTAATTGATATTAAATGATACTAAATCTATAAATATATAAATATATATATATAATAAGTTGGCGCCGGTTATCTGTATTCATATTTTGTTTTAATTTAATTTTATATTTATATTTGATTATTTATGAAAAATGTATTTGTATTTTATCTAAAAAAACTTATAATAATTACAGTATAATCCGAATATTCCTTGACCCGAGCTAAGCTCTAAAGAAGCAACACTTCAAGGAAAGCACTGGATGAAATAACACACCAACTATGTCAACCAGGTTTTTTTTATTGAAACGCGAATCGTGATAAATAATAATAAAAATAACAAAGATTTTGCGTATCTACGTAATGTGATTAGTATTTATACTATCAGCAGTATCGAAATAGATAAATCTATAAATTTAAAAATAAATTTAGGTTTGCTGCGATTTGCAAACTACAATTTTTTCATTGCTCTATTCAATTTTATATAAATTAGCTTTACTCGTTTTTTAATATAATGTTATTTTATATGATCTTATATTAAAATGAGCACAAGAGTATATAGTAGCACTTTGTAGGTATCTTCCTACACTTTTATATTATAAAAATATCAATTAATTAAAATACTGTAATATTAATTTTTATAAATGATGTATTTATGAAATTATTTATCATATGTTTATGATATTTCATAACATAATTGAAACATGTAGATAACAAAATTAAAGTGTATTCATTTATAACCCAGGAAAGGGATATATGTGACCTAGATATGCCACCAATACCCTACATTATTGTTATACTCCTATACCCTAATTAGGGTATAGGAGTGTAAATGTTAATTATGTGCTAAATTTGTCTTCACTGTACCCTAAATTAAAGTTTATTAGTACCCTAATTTGTAACCGTGTTATGTTACTTTATTACAAAATATATTCTGTTGATGTTTATATTAATTGTAAATAATTACAGATAAATATAAGTGTAACTGTAAAGAGATGACGAATGGTGAAATTGATAGAAAAATTGCGGCAGCCTTTACATCGATTAAAGTGTGTTCTAATAATGGTTAATATTAAAATTATATAACATTTATTTTATGAATAAATTAAATTAAAACTTTATAA
Source organism: Osedax fenrisi (assembly GCA_964019155.1). Lineage (NCBI taxonomy): Eukaryota > Metazoa > Annelida > Polychaeta > Sabellida > Siboglinidae > Osedax > Osedax fenrisi. Next base: position 21,819,456 of record OZ025246.1, read on the forward strand.
TATAATTTGTTGTAATATACTTCTCATATCTATGGAATATATATATATATATATATTATAATAATAATATTTATTTATTAGATATTTTTTTTCAATAATATATCAAATATAAATAAAATATTCACTTATTAAATGGATGAGTGCCGTTCGTTTTATAAATATATTTTCTATTTAATAGATAGGGATAATTATAAGTTTTAAATGCTAAAGCATATGCCACACCAAAAAGTACCTAGTATTTCGATGAGGATATCGACGGGGATATCGTTGGTGATTTAAATGAACAAATTATTAATATGTTTGAAATTTTAATTATTTAATACTCAAAAATTAATTAAATATATTAAATAATAAAATATATAAACAATATATAACGAATAGACGCAAAATAGTATATCAATAAAAGCAGTGAACAATAATATTGGAAGGATATCTGGCTAAAGGAGCGGGAAGTGGATAGAACTGGTTTATTATTAAATGATTATTTATGTCTGGTATAAGTAAATAATTATTTTGTGACTTATATTTCAAGATTCTATTTAGAATAAGTATATATATACCTACATTTTATATTGCTACTTTATTCTCTGTAGAGTATATAGGTGTTGTAAATAATGTATATAATATAATGTAGATCAGGGATAAATCATATAAATATCAAAATCAACACCTATGTTCTGTGTTAGATGACAATTATACAAACATATTTATATACATATTCATTGGTTATTGTTATGCCTTGTAGTGACTCCTGTGCTTATATTCATACATTAGTTTAGGTGTAAATAGAGAACGTAATGCTAGTTTTTAAATGTTTATATTAATATTATTTACAATTTTATTAGATTTTGAAAAATATATAATCCATTTAATATATAAATCATTAGATTTATATCATAATATTTAAATGTAGAGATGTATAATTAATCAATTAAAATTAAATTAAATACATATTTTATTATAATAAAACGAATAAAGTGCTCATCCCCTTAAATATTCTAAATGTTTCCAAAATAAGAATACTCTTTTTATAGTTATCACCTAGCCAATATATATATATATATATATATATATAATATTATTATTATCACTAATTATTATAATAAGTTTATATTACACTAGATAAGAATAGTGTATATGAAGAAGATGAAGAGGAAGAAGAAAAGGAAGACGAGGAAGAAGAAAAGGACGACGATAAAATGGATGATGAACCATTGCAGGGGGATTCTCCTCATTATTAAAATAAATATATAAATTTAATTCTTATATTTTCTAACCGAATATTTCTAGATTATATCTTGTCGGATATTTCTAGATTATTTACTTGTCGGATATTTCTAGATTATTTACTTGTCGGATATTTCCAGATTATTTACTTGTCGAATATTTCCAGATTATTTACTTGCCGGATATTTCCAGATTATTTACTTGTCGGATATTTCCAGATTATTGATTGCCGGATATTTCCAGATTATTTACTTGTCGGATATTTCCAGATTATTTACTTGTCGGATATTTCCGGATTATATCTTTCCGTATATTTCCGGATTATTGATTGTCGGATATTTCAAGATTATTTACTTGTCGGATATTTCCGGATTATATCTTGCCGTATATTTCCAGATTATTTACTTGTCGGATATTTCCGGATTATATCTTGCCGTATATTTCCAGATTATTTACTTATCGGATATTTCTGGATTATTATCTTGCCGTATAAATCCAGATTATTTACTTATTGGATATTTCCGGATTATTTTCTTGCCGTATATTCCCAGATTATGTTCTTTGCGGATATTTCTGGATTATTTTCTTGCCGTATATTTCCAGATTATGTTCTTTGCGGATATTTCTGGATTATTTTCTTGCCGTATATTTCCAGATTTATTTCTTGCCATATTAACCACATGTTGCCGGATTTTTTCCGGATATTATTTGCCAAAAAAATCCGGATTCTGTCCAAAAAAATCCGGATATTGCCAAAAAATAGTTTGCTGGGTAGGAACAGGTATCTGATTACCGTCCCCCCTGTTTATTATTGTAAATATAATTATATCAAAAATTTAAAATAGCCACATTATTTATTACCATAATATTACCCTATTTACAAAATTTCAAATAAATATATTTAATATTGAATAAGTTATTAAAAATAATAATTTAGGGGTCGGTAATTGGAGTATTTCTCCTATTTAATAATTGAATTCTTATAATTCAAACTACTATACGCAAATATCATACATGCAATTGTTATAATTTCTTTATTATTAAAGTAATTAATAGGTTATTAATTATTATAATTATTATATAATTGTCAATTAAATTATCTGTTATATGTATTATAAATTATAATTTATAATGGTAGTATAAATCGTTTATTGTTATAATAAATTATTAAATATTTATAGTTTTAAAATAAATGATCTATTTTATTTACTATAATGGTAATATTCATATTACTATTAATTACTATTAATTAAACTAATATATATATATATATATGTATATTATATATATAATTTATTTATACCTATTGTTATTCATATTTGTATATAAGTATACGTTTTTACAGATTATTTAATTAGAATTCATTAAATTAGATAATATTTTAAACTGAACTTAAAAATACAAACTTATATATATTGTAATATATCTTATTTTCTTTGTCAATTCTATTTTATTTCGGCTTTTATTGATAAGTGACGGGTGGAGTAGAGTTTAGAGTAAAGTGACCGATAGCACACAACTCAGTAGAGTTTAGAGTAAAGTTTAAAGTAAAGTGACGGATAGTAGTAGTAGTAGTAGTAGTAGTAGCAATAGTATTTATTTATACAAAAGATTAATATAAAATTCTACAATGTGTTTTACTGTTTGTCGAACAGTTTACAGGTATGGGTTCCCGGATGATTTAACGATCATCCGTAAAAAAAGAATATAATAAAATAACATTCTTAAATATAATAATATAATAATAATATAATAACACGATTACATTTCAAAGAGGGTTAGATAAGTGGTATTTTATGGGGGAACGTTTAAATAGCTCCTTGAGTTTATATTTGAAAGTTGTTATTGAAATATCTTCTTTGCGTATGGATTGGGGAAGTTTATTCGAGAAAGTTGCACCTCTCCAGCTAAATCGTTTGTTACCGTACTTTCGTAATCGTGTAGTCGGTATGTCAAGTCTATATGTTTGTCTCAGTCGTCTGTTAGTAGTTTGTTTGTGAAGTAAAGTATGTAAATTATGAGGTTGAGTTGTTTTTGTAGTTTTGTAAAGTATAGTTAGTAGTTTAATGTTGATGTTGTCAATTGTAGGTAGCCAGTTTAGTGATTTCCGTAAGTTCGTAATGTTAGTAGTGTAATCTGTGTTTTTTAGATTAAAAATAATTCTAGTAGTTCTATTTACTAATCGGTCAATATTGTTAGTAACTGTTTTGTTTTCTCCGGCTAGTAAAGAGTTACAGTATAGAAATCTAGACATTATCAGTGAATTTGATAGAATTATAGCTGTTTGTTTGGTTAAGTATGGTCTTAGTTTTTTAAAATTATATATATAAAAGGAAGAAATTTGTTTCATTTTACCGATATGTTTAGTAAAGTCGAGTTTGTTAGTAAAGTGGAAACCTAAGTATTTTGTATTTTCAGTCGGTATTATATTTATGTTATTTATATTTATTAGTGGAACTGTAGTATTGATCGTGGAATTGGTTATAAAGTTGATGAGTTCAGTTTTTGTTGGATTTAGTAATAAATTATTTTTTATAAGCCAAATTTGCAGTGAGGTTAAACATGATTGTAAGTTAATTGAGTGAATGAATTGGGCGTGTAATTCTATGTCGTCAGCGTAAAGATTATAGTTCACGTGTGGGAAGTTAGTCAGTAGTTTGTTGATTGGAAGTAAATAAATGGAAAATAGTATGGGAGAAATAGTGGAACCCTGTGGGACTCAATATTTAATAGCATAAGGTTGTGACAATGTTTCGTTTATTTTAATAGAAAAACTCCCACCCCGGATAAAATTTGAAAACCATTTGATAGGTACCTTCCCTATACCGATAGATCTAAGTCTTTCTATTAAAATGTCAAAGTCGATAGTGTCAAAATCGGCAGATAAGTCCAGTAGTATCAGTTGTATCGGTAAGTTGCTGTCTAGTGATTTGTATAAGTCGTCAAAGAGTGATAATAGTGTCGTTTCGGTACTGTGATTCTTGCGGAATGCATTTTGTCTTCTGTCTAGTAAGTCGTAAGTATTTAAATATGATATTATTTGTTTGTTTACAATTTTTTCTAGAATTTTTGAAAGTAATGGAATTTGGGATACTGGTCTATAATTACTCAGTACTTCAACATCTAAATTTGGTTTTTTTAAGTAAGGATTGATAATGCGTATTTTAAATTGTTGGGTATTTCACCAGTCATTAATGAAGTATCAATTATCTGTTTATAAATGGGAGCTAGTGTAGAAGCCAGTATTTTAGTCATTTTCAGTGGAATAGGGTCAGAAGGAGATGTTGTCTTTGCTGTAACAATTAAGTTATAGATATCAGTTATAGTAGGTCGTTCAAATTCTGTAAATGTGTGTTTGCAGGTTGTAGTTAGGATTGTCGTATCAGTTGGTAGTAATTGTCGTTGTAAATCTAGATTATAGCAAAGTTTTTCTACTTTTTCAGAGAAAAAATCACCAAATCTAGTGCAGAGTGTTTTATCTAGATTTGTAGTGGGAAGACTTATTTTATTTTTCTTGCCTAAAAGTGTTTTGGTAATGTTGAATAGTTTCTTGTAGTCATGTTGTGAGTGGTTTATTTTGTTTTTAATGTAGTCTGTTTTGGTTTGATTTAAAAGTGTTCTGTAAGTGTATCTGGATTTCTGCAGTTGAGTTCGGTTAATTATTGTTAGGTGTTTTAAATATTTTTTATTTTGAGTTCTAAAAATATGTTTCAATTTCCCTAGATCTGAGTTAAACAAGGGCTGGTTATCGTGTTTGGTTAAGTAGTTAGTTTTAAGTGCTGCATGTTTGTTGAGTAAGTCTGTTAGTAATTCAGTTAGTGAGTAGGCTGTTAAGTGACATGAAATAACTGATTTATTTATATCGTTTTTAAAGTCATCATAGTTTATTTTTTTGATGTTTCTGTATGTGATTATTGTTCATTTAGGTGTAGTGTATGGCATTGTAATGGTGAAATCAATGGAATAATGGTCAGTAAGTAAAGTATGTCTGACTGGGGGTTTGTATAACAGTTTAGAATCAGTGAAGGTTAGAATTAAGTCAAGGGTATTTCCATGAATGTGCGTTGGGAAGTTTACATGTTGAGTGAGGTTTAGTTCATTGTAAGTCATTTTGAATTTATAGTGATGTAGTAAGTCCGTATTTACGTGAAAGTTAAAATCTCCAAGTATTAAAAGATTGTCGGTAGAGTGGTCATGTATAATGTCAGTAAAGTCAGTAATGAATGAACGGTAATCATTATTTGGACTATATATCAGTAGTAGGGACAGTGAAAGATTGTTATGTTTTATTTTTATAAGTAGTAAATCACAGTTAGTCGATTGGTAGACTTTGGATGATGTGACGATGATGTCTTTTTGTATTAACAAAGCAACACCACCGGCATTTCTTCCATCATCTCTATTTTTTGATATCATGGTGTAACCTAAATTTTCAAGTTCGGCAGGGATTATTTTATTTTTAGCATTCAGCCAAGTTTCAGTCAAAGCTATAATATTGTAAGGTTTACTAGATATGTATGAAATTATTAAGTCAATATTGTTTGATAAAGATCTAGCATTTATCAGTGTGGTTAGTAAGTTTGCATTGGATGATAGTCATGTCGTTTTGTTCGTATTTTTTGTTTGATCAAATTTAAATGAATTTAGGGAATTTGCCATTCAATTTGTTGTGTGTCAGTCGGTATCAGTGGTTTGTTTTTCCAGTCAGTCGTGTTGTCAGTACGTCTAAGTCGTAATTCGTAAGTGTCATTCTCTAGATTTAAAACGCATTTGTAACCATCCAGTTTCCCAGATTTAACTGCATGGTAATAAATGTTTTTTGGCGGATCTGAATAGGTGTCAGTAAATTGTGTATGAATAGTTTGTTATATGGTGTATTTTTTAATTTAAAATTTAGATTTGTGTAGTAGTATTTAGCTGTGTAAGTTGTGAATGTGATGAAGCAGCTGGTGTTCCCGAAATACACAAGTGCAACAGTGTTTTTATTTATATTTAAATCAGTTAGTAGTTTGTTTATGTATGTGCGATTCATGTTAGTCTTGTCAATGTTTTCAATAGTGACAATTAGATTGGTATTATTTGGTAATTTCGGTTTTAAGGAGGTTATTGGTTGGGGTCTGTTGTTATAGTTTAGGTGAATAGGAGAGAAATGGTTATTATAAACATTTCTATTAGGTATTTCAGTACGGTTAATTTCATTACGGTTAATTTTTAGGAGATTAATATTGAGGTTATTTATATTAGGTTGTATCAAGTTATGAGTAAAGTTGTCTGTATACAGTCTATGTGGGTGGTTAGTAGGTTTAGGAATGTTTATGTAGTTTGTATGTGTGTTATGTTTTAGAGTGTTGGTTATATGTTGGAAGTGAGTATTGTAGTTAGTATGTGGTGGTGAAGTAAGTAATGTTGGTGTAAAATGAGTGTCATGATGGGAAATATTGTTGTTTATTTTATTTGTTAAATTATTAGTGTGAGTCATTAAGGATTGGATTTGTTGTGTATGTGATTTAAGTGTAGCTAGTATTGTGTTTATGTTGTCCTCAAATGTTGTATTGTATGTAGCGTTAGTAACAGTAGTTTGTGTGGTGGCAGTTAGAGTAGTAGCAGTATAGTTGGTATCAGTATCGGTAATCAATCTTATGTCGGTATTAGTATGGTTAGTAGTAGGTGTATTGGCAGCTTGTGAATATGAGGTAGTGAGTGTCTTATTCGTTAGTTTTGTTGGTATTGTAGTATTCCGTTTTTTGATATGGTTAATCTGAGTAGTATGTATGTCTAGTATTTTCAGTATATCATTTAGTTTATTTTCAATAGTTATGTTATTAGACGTAGTAGATGTAGATGTAGTCGTTGTATTATGTTTAGTAGTAGGTATGAGTGTAGTAATATTAGTTGTTATGGGTGTATTATTAGTAGTTGGTATGGGTGTAGTATTAGTAGTACGGCAGGTAGGGAATGTGTATTTAAAGGCTATTGATTGCATAAATGCTATTAATAGTTTTGAAGGTGAGTTTTTATTACCCCATTGCATCGATATTTCTTTCACCGGATAGAGATATATATAGTGGATTGTAGCTGTATATCTGCATACGACGACGTGTCCTTCAGCATGTGATGCTTCAACTGTAGTCGATGTGTTGCAGTGAATGCATTTTGAATCCATGTTCTTATCAGGTTACTCGTTTCTCAGGTCGTTAACGATGCTTTTATGATCTGTAGTAATATAGGCAAAACAGCAGACTATGTTACATAGTATGATACTATGTAAGTGATAAATGGTAGCTAACCTCAAATGAAGTTTGGCAGATATGTTAGATAAAATATAGTTTGGCTTTTATTGATAAGTGACGGGTGGAGTAGAGTTTAGAGTAAAGTGACGGATAGTGCACCCTTAGAAACTTAGGTTCAGATTAAGTTGATGTAATTATTACCTACGTTATATGTAGCCTACACTATTTTTTAATTATAGAAATAATATAATATGATATCGTTTAATTATTTTAACATATGTGTTATATTATTATTAATGTAAATTAATTATAATTAATAATTATTATTTTAATTGGATATTTAAATTAATATTCTAAATTTAATAAATAAAGTTGTTATTTTAAAAATTAAAATTAATTAAGTAATTTTATTTCTTTTAAAAATCACCATAGGTGAATACCTATTCTGATTCAAGTAACACATTGAACTATAATTGTAATCATAAGTATATGTTGAAGTTAAACTTAAGTCGAACTAAGTTAATTAATTACCATCGAATTAAGTTGAACTTACTTTTTAATGTAAGTTGAATGCTGGTTATATTTATTGCATTCAATTTAATCCCACAATCTCAATTATACATATAACAAATTGTTCGCATTTTAAACTTTCCACTTGCGAATATTATCTCAAATTTAAAACATGTCAATCTATATTATATAATAATTATTTACATCTGGCATCTATTATTTATAAATCCTGGTGTTAATCTAATAACACCCTATAACTCATGCTATTTCTATATTTACTCTATCTAATTTATCCTTTTCGTGCTCCTCGTGTCAAAACTTATCTGATATTTCTTCGTATAAATCTATAACTACTTTCCCAGCCTACCATATGTTCATATTTACGATAACCGCTAAATGTATATATCATACTGGTGCCACGGTAAAACCTGACCTAATTGTATTACGAATATTTATACCCATCACACGCATCAGTATAAATGTTCTCAAGTTAATGGATTTACAATTGTCATCAAATAATACACCAACCCAAATATTACCTTATCAGCTCCATCGAAGATATCATACATTAGTTCCATATATAAATAATTTTTTACCAGCAATTTCTTACTAGCTTTTCACTAATATGTCTGCCTGTGATATGTTATGTGTTCTCCTACATACTAAAAACCCATACCATTATAATTTTAATCTTATCTGTATTTGTCATAATTTGCCAGATCCTACTAGAGTTATTGATAAGTAACTCCATCATTCCCAAAATCAGAAATACATGCGCCTATCGTACAAAGTGTTTGTCAACAATCGTTCACGAAAATATTAACTACCGGATAAAAATAACAATATGAATCTCCCAATTTACTCATCCCTGAATCTGATATAACCCAATGGTTTCATTCTTTTGAACAATGGAAATTATTAAAAAATAAGTCATCCTCTCAAGCCTGACTAGCCTCCCATATAGTGTAATCAATATTGGTACCCCGAGGACAAATATATCCCTTCTGTTCTATTACCTTTAATTTTTTTAAATTAAATATTATAATCGCATTGAATTATAACTTGATTACTATAGATGACTAACATATTTGCCTACATCTTGGAATGTGGATATAACCCATATCTTGACAAATGAGTCATGGTGATGGGATATGATTTATAATATTTAATGATTGTTATATATCTCCATCCCTTTCATTCCACACCTTATAATATAGTGATTGTATTTCGCTGACGTCAAAGCTTAACTCTACAAATCCGTTATTATAGTATACTCATATATACCCTATATATATATAGGAATGATTGGACACCTGTTAATCAGATGAAGACAACTTATGAATTTTGATCACATGTTAAATTATAGTCTCCATACGACGGGTTTTGAAGGAATATGTAAGAAGTAATCGAAGAAGAAGAAGACACAGAAAGAACTGTATTGGGAACATAGATGTAACGTATTCGATAACTTTAAGCCACGTTGGAAAAAGATGAGGTGATACTTATTAAAATAATTTCATTCATATTCCCCCTGACTATCCTATCAATTTACTAACTAAGTAAGAAATCATGACATATATTCAAAGAGGAAAAGTTATATGACATGATCATTGAGTTATATAATTTATTATGTAAACACGTGTACAAAGTATGAATATATATATATATTAATAGTAGTAATGGTAGTATTTTAACTACTATAGTAGTAAAAGTAGGAATACATATTTAATAAATAACACTAGTAGTAGCAGTACGGTAATTAATATAATTACACAAGGCGTATTTATTTTTAAAAATCCAGATATCTAGTAATATATTTTATGTAATGCATAGATCTTATTTTATATGATAATTTATTATCTATAATAGAGGTTAATTTATTCATTACCGATAGAAATACTATTTTATTTTATCTGATAATTAATATCAATATAAATTAAATTAGAAAAATACACATAGTACAAATATTATCCATGAATTTTTAAATTAACATCTGCAATGTAAATTACATTTCAATTTTTTCTATATATAACATTCTTATATAGTCTTATATGAAATTAGTATGATCTTATATAATCTAACATATTAGTCAAATATGTAATAGTTCTCCAGTGATATTATTTGATTAATGTTTATTTAGAAAGTATTAGTAAGTAGGATTATTAATAATAGTATTATTGATATTTCAACTTTAAATATGGATGTATAACAAAAATAGAAACTTCCTATACAATAGGGTATTATAAACTAAAATAATCTATTGTGGTAATAATATTAGTAAATTTAATTATCTTTGACATATTTAGTTAATCGCCATATTAGTAAATTAAAATAGGTCGACCTAAAAAATAGTCTGTATATAATAATATTAACTTGCTATGATTATATAATATTATGTTAATTAAGTTATAACTTTAAATTACTCTATTTATTTTCAATGTAATTATTGTTTATTTAATTTAATTAGTTACTAAATAAATCGTCAGCTGTATATTATCACATTATAGTTATATTTAAGAACATATGATGACAAATTTTGCAAAAAAAATATATATTATTTCATATATACTCATTGTGATTTGGAGTACTCTTTTTCCATAGTACGTAGTTCAAATCATTGAAATGAATATAACAACCCTATAATTAAAATGATGTATAATTAAAAGTAAACATAATTTTAATTGTATATTATCTATATTAATAATTTAAAAATAATCATCCTCTCAAGCCTGACTAGCCTACAATATAGCATTGATCAATATAGGCCAATTATTCTACACATAATTAAAATTTGTATAATATATTGAACATGAATGAAATTAAAATAGATATGCTTACAAATATAATTATTAACTAATATTATATATTAAGTATAAAATATAATAATATTTTAATTCATATAGAAAACATCAAGTAAGATATAAAGCTGTATAGAATTGCACGTTTAGACTTAAGTTAGATATTTTATATACCTACAAATTAAATATCTCATATTTATAAATAAACATTATGTTTTCCTTCTTATCAATATATCATTTATTATAATACAATTTTAATTAATGTTAATTATATTTTCTTTTCTATTTTTATGTTATCACTTAATAAACATAATATTTGAATTAATCTTCATAATTAATTTTCTAGCTCATTCATCCTTATTTCTCTCACGAATTTTCATTAATATGTACACCTATATATAAATTTTATATTTTATTTATGAGATAAATTAAAATTTCAATGAAATATAATAAAAGGAAATTTAATAAAATATTGTAAATTTAAAATGTTAATTATAAATTATAAACAAATAAAGATTATGTATGTATAATGTCAATATTTATATAATTATATTTGAATAAAAAATTGAAATATTCAGTTATAATTTATTTAAAAAATGTTTAAATAAGTATTCATATTTAAAATATATTTTAGATATATCTATAGATATTGGTGTATATTTAAGTAATATTGTCTAATCTATTAAATATGCATATGTTACATTTGTAAGGGTTCTTTATTTGTTTCGTTATTATATATTAATATATATGTTTATGTTATAAAACCAAGTATACATTTTGCATGGATTCTCAATATGTATGTAATATTGGTTTATTTAGTAAATATGTATATTAGCAGTTATTACATTTGTTAAACATTATGTTTTAGTTTATGTACTTTAAGATTGCTTGCTGTTCTACAACTATATTTGCACATATCACATTTATGAGGCTTCTCACCGGTATGAATTAGTTTATGTGTGGTAAGACAGGATGATGTTCTAGATCTATATTCGCATAGGTTACATTTAAAAGGATTCTCGCCTTTATGTGATAGTTTATGTGCATTAAGATTGCTTGCTGTTCTACAACTATATGTGCACATGTCGCATTTGTGAGGCTTTTCACCTGTATGAGTTAGTTTATGTGTTTTAAGACAGGAAGATGTTCTACTACTATATACGCACATGTTACATTTAAATGGCCTACCTCCTTTATGTGATAGTTTATGATATTTGATACCATATGAATTATCACAACTAAATGTGCATATATCACATTTGTGCAGCTTATTATCTGCATGCATATGTGTTACTTTATGATTATTAAGATTCGTTTTTAATCTACAACTATATTTACATATATTGCATTTGTAAGGCTTTACATCTGTATGTATTACTTTATGTGTTTTAAGATTAATTTTTTGATTACATCTATATGAGCATATGTTACATTTGTAAGGCTTAGTTCTATCAATAAATTCATCTTCGTGAAATTTATCATAGTGTATTCTCATAGAACTATTTAGTTTACACGTGTACGAACAATAATTACATACATATACAGATATATCATCAATGTCTTCATTCTTATGTTCGCGTCTTCTATGTATCATCATATATTCTTCTGATGCAAATGATGAATAACATATAGGACATTGGACTCGGTCTAAATTAAAGAATATTAAATAATTTAGTATTGTATTGTAATATAAATTACCTATTTTAATAATTTTAAATTAATAATGGTATTTAAAATACAATTTATCATATTGATGTTTTATAATATGTAATACTTGAAATTCATTTTATTTATATATTATTTATTATAATTAGTAATTTTAGAGACATTTTTATAATTTATCATTATTTATTTTATCAATTATTAGTAATAATTATTAATAATTTATTACTAACAAACTTTTTCTTCCTGCAAATTCATGATTCTAATTTCATAGATTATTTTTCTTTAAAATTCTGATAAATACAATATATATTTATTAATATTTCGAAGTAATGAAGTAATAATTACTATAATATATATATATATATATATATATATATATATATATATATGATTAGATATTTAATATAAAATGGTATCGATCTACATAAATAGTATACAAAATATCTAATATATAATTAATAAATCAATAGATATTTTACATTTATTTAATCAAAAAAATGGTACTAGAGGTTATAGTATATGGGTATATAGGTATGGGTATAACCGTTATACCCATACCGAAAAAATGAAAATAGACACATAGAAATAATATTCATAATAATTTAACATAACATATTATATTACCCAATAAATT
>OZ025246.1:21837519-21950019 GCA_964019155.1 Osedax fenrisi
ATTATTATGTTATTAACAAAAAAATCTCAAATTTAAATCTATTACCTTTGATCAGATTATCAAATACATCTGAATTATTTATTAGTAATAATATTCTAAAATTAAATGATCTGGTGATGTTTAGAAATATTATATTAATTTATAAATTTCTAAATAAAAATTACAAAATTGATTTTAATGAATATTTTACATTAAATAAACGTAATGATAGATTCATGTTACCATTAATGAAAACTACAAAATACCAAAATACAATATTCTTCAAAGGTATAAAGTATTATAATGATATAATATTTGGTAATATTCTTTAAAAAAATAAAATAACAAATATAAATAAATTAAAAAAAGTTATGAAATTATTTTTCGTTAACCAATATAAAATATAACACTTATGTGTGATGTTTAATAATATTAAAAATATATTATTTCCTCTAATATTATATTGTAAATTAAACAGATAATTTATATTATAAAACTTTATTAAAAAATCAGTATTAAATAGGTATTTCTCCATATAAATTTTACATTTTTACATATTTTACATTTTTATATATTTTACATCATATAACTAAACAAAAAAAAAAAAAAAAAAAACAGTATTACAAATTAGAAGTATTAAAAACATAAAAAAAACAGTATTCAATATTTAAAAAATTTTAAAATTACTATTTATCAAAACTATTTTATATTTAACTAATAAAAAATACAAAAATACATAACTAATAAAAAAAAAAAACTAAACTAAACAGTATTAAAAATTAAAAGTATTAAAATAATAAAAAACAGTATTAGAATTAAAACAATTATAAACAGTATTAATAACCTATAGTAACCTACAAATATATATACAGTAAAAGCCGCTTGTATCGAGATCCCAGGAGATCCAAAAATATGTCGATACATCCGATTGTCGTTACATATGATGAAGGCGTGGCTAATTTTAAATTACGCCCACTTAATAGAATATGTACTTGCAAGTATTATCATACATGTATTATCAAATATCAAATATATACTATCCTTAATTTCTATTATATCGTTAATTGTATATTAAGTTAATACTATTAATTATTACACTAATATAAATTATATATAATTATATAATAAATATATTAAATTAAATAAAAGTATTCTTGAAATATATATTTTATTGTATTATTGGTTAAGTAAAATAATTAGTAATATTTGTTTGTATCAAAACAATGGATATATTCTCCACATATATCCATTATATTTATATTGTATTATTAAATATTATTAATTGCAATTAAAGAAACGTGGTCAAGAAATTACTTATCAAGAGTGAGCATTCGAGTGCTCATGTGCACATACACATATATGCACTATAGTGTAGTGAATCTACAATAATACAAAGATTAATTCTTCATATCATCATAACTTATTTGATAATATACATATATATATATGTACTATAGTCCATAGTTTATTAATATGCTCAACTCTATATCATACATACTATAGTATATATGGTAAAAATGTGTAATATTTTCATAATGTCGATACACGTGATGAAAAATTCTAAATTGTATAGTAAAATTTTGTCGATACAGCCGATTTGTCGATACAGCCGATTGTCGATACACGCGATATTCTGTAACATGTATTAGATGGAAATTCCAACAAATATATTTGAAATTGTCGTTAGAACCGATATATCGATACATCTGGCTGTCGATACAAGCGGCTTTTACTGTATATATATATCAATATTATTAAAATTGACATAAAATATGTGATACAAATATTTAGATTCTTTATAAATATTATATTACAATTATGAAAAATGTATTAATTATATTTTATACTTTGTTTTGGATGCTAACATGGGAATCAAATATTTGTTTTAGTTTTGTTTTATTCTTGCTTTTATATTTGTATTTATTGTTTATTTTAATATCTATTTTTATGTAATTTTATTGTATTTTATCCGAATGAAAATGATGAAATATGACATTACACTACTGTTAGGAGATATCGAATTAAAAAAGCTAATCGCTTTCACTGATTCTCCTTAGACATTGTCTATAAACTGAATTCATTCATATATATGGGATATTCGTTATATTATATTTTAATAAATCATTCATTATTTATATATATATATTATTATTTTTGAAATATTTATAAATGAATTATTTTTATGTGTGGGTATATTTGTATTGCATACGAATAATTAAATATTTTATAAGATATTTTATTTTATTGTTAATCTTACTGTTATAATTGTATTGTAATAAAGCATTCATATATTTAAATATTGATAAATCAATTAATTTTATATATGTAGATATGTTTTTTTAACAAATTATTACAAATTAAATAATTTATAAAGCTAGTGTTTTTTAATCTAATAAAATTACTGTTAATGTTGAAAAAAAAAGTTTATATTAATTTATAATTAAATAACTAGTTTACATAATAATTAAATTATTATTAATTATTAATATAAATTATTAATTATATAATTTATATATATATATATATGTTTTACAATTGTATCATGAGTCATGAATCATGACATACATCATGTATGAATCATACAGTATGATACATACAATAAAATCATAGACATATGTTGAATGTAGACTTATATAGAATATAGGCTATATATATATATATACTAAATAATGTTAAATTCGTTTCTTATGTTATGATAATTATCATATATGATACTAGTTTAATTAATAATAGTTATATAAAACTGTATTTAAATTACTGTTATTGTAATAGGTTTTATATATATATATATATATATATTTAAATAAATCACTTGTGAATGTATACATTATATTAATATAATATATTATTATTTATTAAATATTTCTAACTCAATTAATTATATGTACATATATTAGTATCTATTAAGAACAATTTATATAGCTATAGCAATATATAGCTATATACATCATATATTTTGGGTAATATTATTGTTAATATTGAAAATATGTATATATTAATTTGTAAATTAATGATTATACTATACTATAAAAATGGAATTAGTATTATTAATAAATCATATATGTTATATATAAGTAATTACAAATTATCGAAAATATAATTATAATTCCCCATCTATAAATACTATTAATAGTAATATGTAGAATACACATATATTGCAAAATATAACATAAATAAAATATATTTTTTAAATTAAATCTCAATATATATATTTGTGTATGTATCAATATATACAATATAATACACGTACATTGTACGTGTATTATATTGTATTACATTTTACGTCGTACAATGTACGTCGTATATGTCATACATAGGCCCTACGACGTAGGGTTGTCATAAAAGGGGGTTGGGTGATGTTACCCCCTCTTTTAAAAGTGGGGGGGGGGGATAAAATAACTAATATCTACCCACTTTTAAGATCTACAAATTATTTTATTCTTTATTAATATTATATTTCTGCTATTTGCTATTATATATCTCCTATAGTATTTGTAGTATCATTATATCATAGACATAGACTTAGTATATGCATCAAAGTCTATGCATTATATCCAACATAATGTTGAACATTGATTTGTATTGTGAAACCCAATACAACACCCAACACAGTATACTTTATACAATATATATATATATATATATATATATATATAATTATTATAATATATATAATTATTATTATTATATAATATATATATAATTATATATTGATCAAATAATTAATACTGATCTTTAAACCAAATAAAGATGTGTATAGTAAAGTTATAGTTAATTTTAATATTACACTTATATTAATTAATATATATAGGTATATATAAGTATAGTTACTAAAAATACATATTATTTTGTTTATTTTAGTAATACTTATATAACGTATATTTCCTATATTCATCAATGCCGATTTATCATATGTAAATAATGTTAACACATGATGGTTATATATAATATATTACCAGAAAACTACCAGAATTAACAATACTTTCTCTACTGTTGGTAATAATAATATGATCACTTATTATCTTACTGATTAAGTTAATCAGTGATTAACTGACTATATTGTTATTAAATATAATTGTACATGAAGTAATATATATATATATATATATATATATATATATATATATATATATATATATATATTATACATAAGACTTAATTATGATAAGTTAGTTAATTAATCCATGACTAATAAGATAGCATAATTATATATAATTATATTTAATTATTTAGTAATACCAGGGAGTATATATATATACTGTAGTGAAGGGAGTATATTCCCTGGTATACATTAACATATCATAAATGTACAAACCTTTTATTGGTGTAGAGTAGAAGCCGGTTTTAAGGTTACAAGTAAACAATACATATAAATAAAAATATTCTAATCACTGGAATAACACTTGAATCATATGTGTATTAAACGTAGTATACATACATCTATGCTGAACAGATATATATATATTCGCTATAGTCTGAGATTTCAAATGCGGGTTCTATAGATATACCCATATATGGGCGTGACAATGTGTGACGCCGCCCACTGGGCGTGGCTTTAGCCAAATTGCTGTAAACCGTAGACATCTAATTAAGGGGCGAATCCCATTAATGAATACGAAGGTGTTAATATATAACGTATTTGTTGTACAGTGTATACTGTACTGTACACTTAACAATGCTATATAGTGTGTACACGCTAATTCGATTATATAATATTGTAGATATATCTATTAAAAAACTATAGTTTTTTATAGAGTTATTTTATTTATTTGAATTCACTAATTCGACTGTACAAATGTTATATGTATGCAGGGGCGGATACAGGAATTTTTCAAGGGGGGGCTGACATTCAAATAAAAGTATATTTTTAAAATAAGACATATTTACTATGATAATATAATTGATATATATAAATTAAATACTATATTAAATTAAATAGAATAATATTTTATATTTTATTGAATAAAAACTATTAATCCAATATATTAATCAATTGCATTATTCTTGGATTACGTATTTCAAATTTGGAAATAATATAATCACAATCGATCTGTATATATATATATATAAAGAATGTCTATTTAGTTGATCTTCACTCATAATCGAAGGTAAATATGTCTTTATTATTCTTAATCGGTTAAATGAACGTTCATATTCACACAAGGTAACTGGAGTAGTAGCCATCAATAAAAGCATTTCATAGATATTAGGAAAAAATGTATATAATAATATATATAAATTATAAATTATTTAATAATTTCACTTTACCTTGCCATGTTATCGAGTACTTGAGTACTGATCGTAACAATTATTATCGTATTAGGTATACCTATATCTATAGATATTTATTCTGTCCATTTAACTTCCCAACAAATCAATTCGGTTTGTATTAAATGTATCTTTGGTAAATGATCTTTTACTAATTCATAAAACTTTAATATATTTTCTTTTCATGAATCCTTGTTTTCATTCATTACTTTTGGAATTAATAATGCTCTAAGAGATATATACAATATGTATATATTGGATCCTTCTTTCATCTCCATTATCAAATGATCCAAGAATGGAATATATATTACTTTTTTTTAAATATTATTCAGATGATGAAGCAGGTGTCTTTATTTAACCTTGGTAAAGAAATTCCTTCATTTGAATATGATAATAAATGTGATGCTTCTTCATTCCATTCTAATTGTACTTCATCACTATTATCTCTACAAACTTGTATCCCTTTAATTACACTTTGAATATCTTGAGTTGCCTTATATGTGTCTATTAACCTACCCTGGAGAGCATTTGTTAAATTTTCTATGAAATTAATTGAATTATTACATACAATTAATGACATACTAAATTGAGTATTAATCATAGAATTATAAAGACCGTTAGCTTTTGTTATACTTTCTGAATTCCATGTTTTATCTTCATATATTTCTAATATTTTTCAAGTATTGCTTGATACAGTTCGATAAATACTCGCAAAGCATCATGTCTGGGAACCCATCTCGTTTTACTTTAACTAATTTCTTTTTAGAAGATTCAACACAAATTTGTGTAATATTTTCTTCTAATAAACCTTGCCTCTTAGCAGAATATTAAAAAAATATGCAGATTTCTAATAATATGCCTATCATATTTTGAATTAACGACATTTTGCATTCATTTACTATTGATATATTTAATACATGTGATCTATAGTGTACATATGTAGTGTTAGTGTTCTTATTCAGAATTATAGTTGATGCTCCTTTTATTTTTCCAGACATATTTCCTGCTCCATAGTATCATTACCCTCTTAAATGTTCAATATTTAATTCAGATTTAGTTAGTGTATCCATAATCAAGTTAGCTTTACTTTCTCCACTAAGATTTTCACATCCTATGAATGAATTCAACTTTTCAGTAATACACTTACCATTATAATATCTAATTTCTAAAGCCATTTGTTCAGTATTATATACATCTGTGGTTTCATTAGCTAACATATTTAGCTTTTTTTATATCATCAATTATAATTGAAGAATAATTATTCTTTCTTTAATATATTCACCACATTCAAATATCAATTCATTCTGTGTTGTTTTTGAGGTGTATTTAGCATTTTTATAACACATTAATAAGTTTTCTTTTAATATATCATTTCCAGAGTTTATACATAGTTTTAGAAGTGCATTGAAATTTCCTAGATTAAAATGTGGATCAGTAGAATACTCATTATGACCATGTAATGAAATATTGAATCTTCTATAAAGAATTATTATATCTAAAGGGGGCCTATACCCCCTATCCCACTACAAGTATTTCCGGCAAGTTACCGGAAATATTTTAACTTTATAGGAGTATTCAATTACAACTTGATATAATAATTTTTTAAAGTTACAATATTTCAGGTAAGTTGCCGGAAAATCTTATATACAAGTATAGTGGAATACCCCCTTAATATTGATTTAAATTTTGCTCTGTTGCATTAAATTTGCTTAGATATGTTATTGTTGACTTTCATTATATCTGATTGCAGCATGCTTCTTATTTTCTATCACTGCAATAAAACGAGAATTTTCTTCTAACGAGTTATTGTGGTAAATATATCAATTATAATTGATTCAAATTTTCTTAAATCTGCAATCGAATCTTTAAACTTAATCATGGACGATCCATTGGACGAAGTGACACATTTTCTAACTTGATTGTGATTAATTTTTAAATGAAAAACACATGGTATATACAATCGGCCATTTAAAGATTCACCCTACCTATAATTGATATTGAATGTTTTGCTGATTTAACCATAATATCTATTTTTAAATAATATATTTTACAATCATGAGGGGGCTCCTAGCCCCCCCCCCTGTATCCGCCCCTGGTATGTGATTTGCATGGGCGACACGTGTTCTATTTATATACGTTTATATGGAATTAGGTTGTATTGTAAAAAAAATAGTTACAAGTCATTGAATATTTAATTATATATAATTATAATTATAAGCGGCTTTAAAGCGAGTAACAGGTAAGTCAAGTAGTGTGGCATCAGACGAGCGCAGATGTGGAAGGATGTTGCGACGAGTGAGCAATGCACGTAAGTATGCAGGTCTGCCTAGGAATAGTGTTTTATGTATTAAGTAGAGAAGCCTAAATTGGCACCGTTATCTAAACGATAGCCATTTCATATTGTATTGGTGGGTGTCAGTTAAAGCATGATCCCGTCGCTTAAGCCTATGAACTAATCTTACGGATGAGCGAATAATTCGGTCAACTTTAATAACTTCAGAGTTCTTAATTCCGTAGAATAGAGAACAGCAATAGTCTATTCGAGATAATACTAGGGCATTGAGAAGGCGCTTAGTGATGTTGGGCGAACAATAGTTTTTAATGTGACGAATTTTTCTCAAATAGAGATTAGCGGATTTAGAGATTGCATTGATATGAGCACCGTACGATAGAGTACTATCAATTAAAACACCAAGATTGCGCACAGATTAAGAAGGTTTAATAATTATACCGTCAATTGACAGAGTAGGGAAAGTGAAAGGTATACCTTCGAGATGTTAAGAAGTTCAGTTACTATATACACACGAATATACTATTAAAGTCAGCAAAATAAAATTAATATTTATATTAAAAATTAATTGATTTTAATTTATAACAATCTTATAATTTATATATTTACTTTTATATATTCCTACATTCTTATATTATTTTATTATATTCATATATATATATAACTCATATAACAATACTACAATTGCATTATGGGTATAGATAACATCCATTATATGAGGTACAGGCTGTATACGTTATAGTGATGATAGTGTATATAGTACAAGTGTAAATTTCTTTGTATGTGTTATGAATGATAGCATGGTGTTGTGCACACAGACATAATTCACCTCTGAGAGAAACGCATGTATGTTTTTCTGTCTTAATATATATGTCTGTCGTTATGTATGTATGTCTTATTATGTACTTTATGTATCAACTCAGCATAGTATTGTGTATACTTATATACATATAGTGTATGAATACATCTAGTAAGATCTGTAGGACATTACAGCTACAGAGGACTTATACAAAGAAATGCCTAACAGACATAGGCACCTGTAAACATATATGGATGCATGATAGAATTCTATAGAAATAACAGTTGTATGTTTACCTACACATATGCATATATGCATGTCTGGTATATGCATAAACATATGCACACACACTGTTTATACATATATGCATATATATGAACACCATATAATATATTGAATATATACATATATTATCTAATATAATACATTATTAATAACTGAATATGTTATTCATATGTAATTTAATCAGATATTTTATTGTGATACTTTATAATATAAAGTTCATATACATTATACTCATTAAAAAAAATCCATAAATATTATGAAGTAATATAATTTTGTATTAAGATAAGATAAGATACATTTTATTATTGTAATCATTATAAAAGAAAAACAATAAATGGACAAATAAAATAGTCAGAAGACTTTCGAGGTATTTGACCTTAATAATGCCATATGCATAATATATTATATAACAATTGTATTTTTTAAAGATATTTAAACATTTTTTTAATAATAATATTAGCCAACACATCGAACAAGTGATCACTATAAGTAATTATGAGAATCAACACATGAAGGAAGCATCGGGGTTGCCCATACCCCATATGGGTTGACCAGACCCTGAGTATATCAAACTCTTTATTGTTAGCATTTCAAACATGCATATGTATCAGCCCATATAACCACAGTACACACTTTAATGATGCATATAATCCAAGTAGATAAACATAGTGTATAATCATAATAATACAAATAATAAAATAATAATAGCATATAACAAATAAGTTCTCATTGCAGCTTTGATGATCCATAGACAGGTTCATAAGTAGTAGCCAGTATTTTCCATCCAGATTAACCAGGTAGAATACGAAATTTGTATATATGTTAATAAAATTGAATATTGTTAGTAATATTAAAATAAATAATTATTAATATAAGACATTTTTAACTTTTTAATAAATAACTTGATATTTTTTATCAATTTCATCTTTGTATTTTCATCTTTAGTTTATTCCATAGTAGTCCATAT
Source organism: Osedax fenrisi (assembly GCA_964019155.1). NCBI lineage: Eukaryota > Metazoa > Annelida > Polychaeta > Sabellida > Siboglinidae > Osedax > Osedax fenrisi. The sequence goes on from OZ025246.1 coordinate 21,847,108, forward strand.
CAATAGGGTGTTATATATATTATACTAGCAAAATGTACTGCATGTATGCTAATATTTAATCTACATTTAGGAATAACAAATGCATGTCTAGGTCTAGTTAATGTATAAGTATATTATTTTACTAAAAATAAGCAATATATATAATAATAATATATTACATAACAATTAGGAGCTTGAATATTACACAATAGTAAGAACCTAATTATATAATTATATATATATATAATTCTTACTATTGTGTAATATTCAAGCTCATAATTGTTGTGTAATATATTATTATTATTATTATATATATAGCTTATTTTTAGTATAAAATTGTACTAATAACAAATTATATTACATTCATCATATTTATGGATTTTTTTTAAATGTGTATAATATTTAAAGTATTTCAATAAAATATCTGATTAAATTATATATGAATAACATATTCAGTTATTAATAATGTATTATATTAGATAATATATGTATATATGCCATATATTATATGGTGTTCATATATATGCATATATGTCTACACAGTGTTTGTGTGTATATGTTTATGCATATACCAGACATGCATATATGCATATATGTAGGTAAACATACAACTGTTATTTCTATAGAATGCTATCATGCATCCATATATGTTTACAGGTGCCTATGTCTGTTATACTCTGTGGTGCATGCCATTGTATAAGTCCTTCATAGCTGTAATGTCCTACAGCTCTTATAATGTATGTCTTATTATGTACTTTATGTATCAACTCAGCATAGTATTGTGTATACTTATATACATACAGTGTATAAATACATTTAGTATACTAAATGTATTCATACACTGTATGTATATAAGTATACACAATACTATGCTGAGTTGATACATAAAGTACATAATAAGACATACATACATAAAGACAGACATATATATTAAGACAGAAAAACAGACATGTGTTTCTCTCAGAAGTGAATTCTGTCTGCATAATATTCAATGATACTCGCGCATATGTAAATATATTTAAATAAATATGAATATGAACATTTCTATTCGCTGATTGGTTAATCATTGACCATAACAGTCGTACTTCATTAACCAAAAACCCCATACTTTATGTACCATCACTGTTTAATCAATAACTTATATATAATAATTAGTTATTACTGATATATAAGTGGTATTATATATAAAACATATTGGGAATTATAATGGTATTAAAATTGTAATGACATGTCAACATCGAAGTTGTATTATGACATTTTATGGTACTTTTTTTTCTCTAATATTAGCTAAGATTAGCGATTTTTCTAACAATCGATAATTTGTCATTAATATTTAATTTTTTTTGAAATTTTTAAATATAAATAAGTTAACAACTGTGTTAGGTATATTTCAATATAATTTTTTTGTATAACTATCACCGTTTTCTGAATATTTCGCATTGACCAAAACCCCCGCATTGACTAAAACCCCCTAACGTCCACTCAGAGCCGGCTTAAGCATACTATGGGCCCTGGACAAAAAAAACGTATGGGCCCCATAATAATTTAATAACATATTAAATGGGCCATTTTGGCAAAAACTAATATTTATAACATTTCAATTTTATCATATGTTATCATTATACTAATTATTTTGTAATTTGTTTGTATACTTTAATCAACTCCTCATAATAATTTCTTTTCTCGCATATATATTTAGAGCAGTGGTTCCCAACCTTTTTTCACCGTGACCCTTTTTTTATAATTCTTAATTAAAAAATATACCATGACCCAATGACAAATTTTATTTTGTTATTATTATACTTTAATCATAAAATAATCATATAAAAATTAATATACATATATTTAAATATATATTTCCATCTTAAATTTTTCTCGACCATAAATCCGATTTGCATATAAAAGCATTTATATTATTTTTTAGAAATTGGATCAGGACCTACACAAAATACTCAATGACCCAAGTATGTGTCATGACTCATGAGTCATGACCCATAGGTTGGGAACCACTGATTTATAGAGTGCATCAATATTTTGTATTACCGCTATTACCTCAATGTAATCTAATTGCAATACTTTTCTGATCGACTTTATTCTACAAAGTATACTTTAATTATACTTTAATTATGGTAGTATACTTTAATTATAAGTAGTATACTTTAATTATAATTAGCTCCACGGTTTTCATTATATCGAAGTCTCAAATTCTAAAATTGCATTTTATTGAATAAATACGTTGACTCTAGTAATGTAATTTAAGTTATATTTTAACATATATAATATCAGATATAAATTATGTAATTATAAGAAGTCCTCAAGAGACTGCACTAACAGAATCTGCTTGCGATCACCATTTTATATTCGATAATTATCGAGCATTAATGCTTTTAATAAAAAATATTATATTCTTCTTTAATCTAGATGTTAATATATTCTTTATATAGTTTGATTAAATAAATTATATTGATTTAGGATGAATGCAAAGAATATTGCTACACTTGTCGAAGATTTAGCGGCATTTTGCCCAACCAGATTTAAGGAATACACAATGTAGATATGTGAATCCATATTGACAATGGACTATGGTTATTATAATATATTTCATGTCATTGAATATTCCAGACATATGCTGGCATTTTCATAACTTTGAGCTCTATAACAAAGATCTTGCGAAGCATCCTAAGCATGCTTCCTTAAACGAAGCATGCTTCCTTCGGAAAATCTTTGTCTATAATCTATTATAATTATATTATTATTGAAAAAATTCTAATAGATAGGTAGCTAAATATTGACCTATGTGATAAATTATAACTGATAAATTATCAGTGATAATGAATCTCAACGTACAATCGTACGTCGTAAATCAATAAATACCTATATAATAATAGTAGGCTATAATACCTACTTAACTTGATATAAATAACGATAATATATATCGATGTGATATATATGGAATTGAGTACACTGATATATAATATAATATTTTGAATTTTATATTTCTTCAATAATGTAGTTATCAGTGATAACTTATCACCTATTCTCCAATAATAATATCGCCATTGTGTGTATTTATTTGTAAATATATACATGAGGGTGATGTCAATCTAAACATTCATTTGCAAGTAATAGGTGGATAATTGCAAAAATGCCTTTAGTATTATATGTATGTTATATATATATATATATATATATATATTTATAAATAATATCTGTTTCAATAAATATAATATCTTTCTGTAATGATAATCATTTTATGTACATAATTCCCTTTCATCAATATACATTATTAACAATACTATAGGAATAACCTAAAACAGAATAATCCTATTTAAATTAAAACTATTATATATATTATGTGTACTAATACAACTATAATAATATATACACTATGAGAATATACACATTTGATTAATACGAGCATAAGATAGAGAAAGTTAATTATTTTAAGAAATTTTTGTTGAAAATATCTATTTTTTTAATTACTATAAGAATTATAAATCTATATAGAATATCGTTTTTTTCGTAATTTATAATCAATATAATCCTTTACAAATATCAGAAATCATAGTTAAAATATATCTTATAAAATATATTTAATTTTAATAAAAAAAAGTATACTTTTTGTTTTGTAAACTAATTATAGAATTATAAATTGTTAAGATTTAACTACGGTTAATAATACCTTAATACCTTAATACGTTTATCATTTATCACCTTCTAGTTTATCAAACAATTATTTATCAATCGGTTTCATACTATTTGATCTAACAATCAGATATGTGTGAGAAGATCTATGTTATCACTATTAGCATGTGCTCCAAAATCTTCATGTAGCTGTTTCCGCCATATCTTCGTGTCAATTTAGAAATTTTTGTAAAATTCACTCTTCAAATCGGCCTAAATGACTCATATTTAATTAATTTATTATATTATTTTTATTTTTTTAATTAGAATTAATAATATATAAGAAAAATAGTTAAGAACATTTTTTTTTTCATATAAATAGTAAAAAAAAAATGTCTCAAATAATTCATGGGCCCCCCAAAATTTGGGGCCCCGGGCAATTGCCCGATTTGCCCCCTTAAGCCGGCCCTGCGTCCACTATAGTGGGACTGTGGTACTAATTTCCTAGGAATCCTAGTAAGGAATGCCCTACAACAATTGATATCAGGTGGCAACATAAAGATAGAGAGAAAATTCTCTATAGCTCTATGCTGTAAGCTAATAGTAATATCCTCAGAAGAGCAACATAATAGCATAACTAATAGCCTCACATGTTAACATTGTGCCATTAATAATAGCCTATTATGCTGTTATTATGTTGGCATTAAAACTCTATTATGCTGCTATTAATTTGTGGTGATATTATGCGGATATTATGTTGCCATTAAAATTATGTTATGCTATTATTAGAAAAGCTATATAATAACATCATAATATACTTTAAAATTAATAGCAGCATAATAATAGCAAAATAGTATACATATTTATGGATATATCAAAAATAAATATTCCTATTAAATAAATTAAGTATTATATATATAATATTATATAACAATTGGAATCATGTTTTATTTTGAACATTTTAATAATCTTTGTTGGTTATTTTAAAATGGCTACAACCGAAGAAAAAAACGTAAATTTAATTCAGGTTAAATAAAACTTGCTATAATATGATATTTTATTTTTATTATGGGTATAAGTATCTAATTTAATTTAATATCTATTAACCATAAAATAACAAAATTCAATATTAAACTGATAAAGCAAATTAAAGCCTGACATTTTTATAAAATTTATTAATAATAAAGTTTATTCTACAATAATTATTTTTAAATATATAGTATTACATAATAATCATATAATCACGATTAATTCAATTTAATAATTTAATGTAATAATATATGTAAATATAATTATAATATTTATATTACTATTATTATTTATTATATTGGGTATTTAGTTTAATATATTTAGGAATTTTTAGAATCTATACAAATAATTAGTTAGTAAATCATTGATTAAAATAACTAAAGGATGGTACGGATTGTAAAATTTAAAAAATTAATAACTATAAATCGCCTGCAAGGCGTGTGTCTCGCTCACTTCGGGATATAATGCAGCTAAAAAAACGGAAGAATAAAACAACCAAATAAATCAACAACCAACACATATATGTGTTGGTTGTTTGATCTATTATATGTGACATATCAATCCACAAATAGGATATTACTCATATTCGTATGTGTAAATATCATATATATATTAATAATAATGGTTTATACATTTATTTTTCTAAAGGAATTATTCCATATATACATGTTTCTCATTCAGTTTTCATGTTCGTGTGCACTAGAGCGTATAGTGAATTAAGGCGACACACGCCTTTCGAGCCGCGTGTGAATTTTGCTATTTAAAGTTATTTAATTTTTGCCTACTGTCCATATTCCACTTAACTAAATACACCAATTCATATAGTCCAACTATAGGAGGTATTTATCTATATAATATAAACACGCTTATCGCGATGATAGACTCAGATATTCATAGTATATATTAGACTATAGGGGGGTATTTATCTATATAAACTAATCATATTACTAAAAGCCTAATATTTAATTGATCATACTTTTTATATAATAACATTAATTTTACAATATAAACATGCTTATCGCGACGATAGACTTTCAGATATTCATAGTATATATTAAACTATAGTCGTTTACTATATATCTCTATATTAATTCTATACAATTATCAATCAATATAATTAAACTATGCACAGTATTGTACGCAACATGTTACCTTTATTTGAAATACGTCAAAATAATTCTTGTATGGTGGTTTTACATTAATCATTAGCGTAATTATATAATAGTATATCGCAATAATATCATATTATTCAATATGTCACAACATAATGATAACATCATTTATTATCATATACAATTCAATAGTATTGAATCAATACATATTCACACACTTATTAAATATATAAAATTTATAAAAAGTAACAATAGTAAATTAAAATGTATCAAATAAATGGATATATAAATTAATATATTAATAAATATTATTTTTAAATATATGAATATATATAAATCATCTTTAATATTTAATCATTATATTTTGATTATAACATTATATAAAGTATGCTACTCTTGTTATTAAAATCAATTACAGGAGTATATGTATATTAACAAAATTAAAATTAGATATTTTAGATATATAACCCTCCCTACAATAAAATATTTATATACATACATTTTATTAAGTCGGCAAATATATTCAATAGGACATAGATAGATAGATAGATCAACAGTTTATTGAATTACTGGCTATATATAAACAAAATATATAAATGTGATAACAGTAAGACAAAACGACACGATACAAAAAAACAAGAAATAGAAGGAGAAGTAAAATAAAAATAAAACATTGAATTATACGAGCCGTTGAATATTAAAATATATTCTATATTCAGTATTAAATTGTGGCGATTATGGCAATTAATATATACTTAGATTGTATGTACCAACTTTACATTGTGAACGTACGACTTCCTCCCGCTACCATTAAATTCAATATAAGTTAATATTTATTTACATTTAATTATAAATGTGATCAATAAAATATCATAAATAATAATAATAAGTTTTAAAAATATTTTGAATGTTTAATTCCGAGTATAGTCTGCTAACGTATATGTGTGAAATATTTATTTTGCACATGAGTAATTATATCTTATTGGTATATGAGTACATATTTTAATCTAATATATAAATCAATGTAAAAATGCGTGTTAAATAATTTATTTCAATATTATTGTTTTAAAAACATATTATAATGTAATACACATTATATTATTTGAAATTTCGTCATAAAGAATATAGAAAAACAGCGTTCAATTAAAACCAAATTTATAAATAAATTCATATTTATAACAAAATGTGTACTAGAAATGCAAATTAATGAATTTTTTATTTTTAACTTTTTATTTTACAATAAATAAATATCTCTAATGCAACGATTGAAATATAATGAAATATGCCGCTGAAAGGTTTATAATGTTGACTAAAAAGTTACCGTTACAGAATATTGTGATCAGACGTCATTTCCTTAATTCCTTAAAGTAATATGTAACATTCTTTGAAGTAATGTTCAACAGTATTATGATAGTACCCTAACGAACGTGTTTAGTTTTACTAAATTGATTGATTGATTGAAAACCATATTATTATGCAAATAAAGTTAAAATAAAGCTGACAATTGTTCACAATGATTTCATAGGAGACGGTAATAAGTGAACCCGTGCCGAGTTATTTGGTGATATCTATTTAATTTCTACAATTTATAAATAATTATTTACGTTCATATGTATTATTATTGCACACGAGATCACCGATATGTGTGAGGTTACCGGTATTGTTAGCACAGAATACTACATAATAATGAACTAATAATATAAAAACATTAATTTAGTATAATATTAAATAAAATACTACATAAATGAACTAATAATATATAAATATTAATGTAGTACAATATTAAATAATATATCGATCGATCGATAGTTACTAAATATTATTTAGTATACGTCAACGATATGAATTTAATATGATATTAAATATTCAATAATATATAGGATAGAACGCCATGCTTGTATAATGTGTATTATGATCTTTATAACACTTTGGTGGAGACTCTATTTTTGATATGTGTTGTTCAATAAATATTTAGTTTTATAATGTATTCGTAAATTATCTGGGAAATTTTCAATTACTGATTAATAAACATTAATTAGTATATTAATTATTATATTTATTAAGTTTAAATATATCTGTAATATATATATATATATATATATATATATATATATATATTATTATATATATATATATATATATATATATATATATATATATATATATATATATATATATTTAATATAGATCTATATATTGATAATTTATGATAAGTAATCATATATGTTGATTTATAAATATAAATGCAGGTATTAAATACGTGCACGCTAGGCTATAAATAACGAATACGAGAATCTCCTGTACCTATCACTACACCGTAACTACACCTTAACCTAACAATGATTAATAACCCCCCCTCACTACAGGACACGGCCATGGAGAATAAGATTATAAAGATTAAGAAAAAAATGATAGATAAATCTATAGGTTAATAGAAAATGATTACAGTTAATTATAACTGATCCGTTATACTAATATATTATAAATAACGTTTAATTACATATATATATATATATATATATATATCATACACATATACATGATATCATAGAGTGTATACGTGGGTAATATAGAAATACAATACTAATCCGTGTAGACCTATTCGAAAGTGTCCAGGAACTCCAACACCGGACCACATTAGTCACATACTCTGTCTACAGTGCCTATCCCTAAGTACAGAGTACTGATAAACATGCCACCACACACACACACACACACACACAATAGCTACCTCCCCGACCACCGGCGCCCCCTTTGTGAATGCTAGGAACAAATTAATGAATAAGCGAGCGCGTCGCAACTTGTTCTAGTGTCACCGCCGCCGCCGCTATTAATAATAGAGGGCCGCCATTCTTCCAGTCATTCATAGCGCGCTCACTCTGCCCGTCCACTGCACATTAGTAATAACAGTAGCAGTAACAGTAATAGTAGTAGTAACAGTAGTAGTAACAGTAGCAGCAGTAGTGTTACCTATTCCCCACTACGCATACACACACACACGCACACACACACGCACCCGCAAGTTTAGCTATAGTACCGTATAAGGATGGCTTCTAAACTACATTTCTCTTGCGAAAATCTCAATAAACCAGGTTACAACCGCGTATTTCTATGACTAGGAACTAGTTGTGAATGCTATGTGAATATGTATATATATATATATATATATTTAATTAGTTCATTATATATTGCCTATGATAACAGTATCGTGTTATCCAAATGATCCGCAATCTATTTAATGTCTAGACTATCTATCATTGCAGATAATCTATTAGTATATGTAAACAATTACATACATACACATACATATATATATATATATATATATATATACATATATATTTACTTAGATAAATACACATGTATCTGGGCAGATTGAGAGAGAAAGAGATATAGAAAGTTAAAGTGAGAAAGAGTTATTAAGAGAGAGAGAGAGAGAGAGAGAGAGGAGAGAGAGAGAGACGAGAGAGAGAGATAGAGAGAGAAAGAGAGATAGAGAGAGAAAGAGAAAGAGAGAGAGAGAGAGAGAGAGAGAGAGAGAGAGAGAGAGAGAGAGAGAGAGAGAGAGAGAGAGAGAGAGAGAGAGAGAGAGAGAGACCTAGAGACCTAGTGATAGGTATCACATCCTCACTAATGATTACATATATATTAGCCAATCACTGCGCTAGTTACTACTACACGCGCGCGCACACAAGCGTGTCTACAGATGTTACTACACATCAATCAACGCCGGCCTATGGTACTGTATCGATGGTAGTAATAACAGCCACAACAATGCCACCCTAACCTGTAGATAGTCTATGTATATCTTCTATTTAGATCTCCTCCTATATATATATAGAGTATATATTCTAAAAGTTATATTATTAGAGATGTACATAACTGTATATATATATATATATATATATATATATATATAGTTCTCTGTACATATTTATGTATATCTATATAGATCTCCTATAAATTTAGAGTATTTAGTCGGAAAGTTATAATGCGAGTAGTATACATAACTATACGTATGCATATCGACCTCTGTATACACGTACAGCGCTAGTAGAGAGTGATTCGCCTCTTTTAGTGTGCATCGATATACATCACTCGAATGTGTCAGTCGTGTATCGCAACCACTGTCCAGTGTAGTGGTCATAGTGGCCATAATGGTATAGTATGTGTGTGTGTGTTAATGACATTACGCATCGCTCGGTTACGCCAAAGATTTTGCGAAGCAAAGATATAACACTCCCTATGCATGTAATTTAGTAATATCCCCTGCCGCTGCTAGCAGTAGTATCGAAATCACTGAAATAGATTTAGGTTCGGCTCTGTTTGCATAGAACAATTTTTTCGTTGCTCTATTAAATTACATGCAATATAAATTAGCTTTTACATAGTAAATATATACTTATAGCATTTAAAACATACATATCATATTCGTTTGTTATATATTAGTAATGAACACTTAGTTTTCATCATATAAATACTAATTTAAAGCATATTTTTAACATTTTAAAACTGTATAGTTAAATGCGAATTTACATTATAAACAACATCTAGTTCCTAAATGTAACCCGCTATAGGTGGCACCAGGGTATTTTGTATACAAATTCGAATTACACGATTTCGCGTAAGTGTTATATCTTTCATTAGAAAAGTCTATGGTTAAGCATCGCTGTATTACGTACGCTGCTATCGTGTAAATAAGTTCACTTCTACGTGTTTATTTATACGCGCGTATACTCTAATATAATACAACAAATTTAATATTAATAATTGAAATACTGGTTTTTATGTTTGACTAATATACTTATATATATATACCGAATTGTATATATACAGTTCGGTTGAGCCGACATTTATTTGTTCAGCTATATATTTACAAAGTATGTTAATTTCGATATTTCATTTAAACATTTATATGATCGCATGTAAAAGATAGTAAAAATAATCTATTTTTAAACTTCTCCGATATTAAATGTATTATATATTTTAAAAAATGTTGTCATATATTTGGGTTTATAATAATTATTCTATAATATAATTAAATTAAATTACATATAAGTAGGGTTGGGGTCAACTACACTTTATCAAATACAAATACAAATAAATTTTTCTTAAATCATCAAATACAAATACAAATATTTATTAAATTTGTATACAAATAAATTTTATCAAATACAAATACAAAATACAAATATTAACACATTAAATATTAAATCATAAAATAATAATCCCCATCCTAATCTGTACGGATAAGTCCATACGGATTTATCTGTACGCATTTATTTACGACATGTTCTATAAAATCCTAGCACTGAACGGAATTATGAGGAATTTGAGCGTAATTTTAATGTAATTATAATTAACTTAATTTATTTAAAATATATTTATTCATATTATATTTTTATGTTTACATCAAAGATCTTATTAGACTTGTTATGTTACGCACGAAACACGGCAGATTTTCTGTCCGGATTTATGAATGCTTTAAATATATTTTATTTTTAAATATCTATCCTTGCCGGATATCCGTACGGATTCTTGGTATGAAGACAGCTTTATACATCATCTATATAGAATATAAATTTAAATTCATAAATTTACTTATATAGTATTCATAAAATTCTTTGAAAATTATTTTCTATTATATAATTTTTATTATTTAATAAATGTATTCTTTAATATAATATTAATATAAATTGTATTTTTTTTGTTAATTTTTTAAATTCATAAATCAATTTCTTAAATTCTACATTCTATTACATTATTAATTTAACATATTTTTAAAAGTGTATTTGAAACGGTATTTGATCAAATACACCAAATACGACAATCAAATACAAATACATCACTGAATAATCATTCAAATACAAATACAAATACACCAAATAAGCATATTTAAATACAAATACAAATATAAATATGTATTTGACCCCATCCCTGCATATAAGTCAATTACTTTTCACATAGCAATAATTATAAATATATATTTATTAATATATATTATGAAAAATATAAATATATATTTTTATATTTTTAAAATTCATAGTTAAAATAAAAACAAGTTATATGAGTATATTATATATATATATATATATATATATATATATATATATATTAGTAAAATAGTTCTCACCTTTATAATAGAGGTATGTTTATAAAAAGTAAAAGATGAAATTCAAATTGATTTGAATATATATTTTAAAATATTGATTACAATTTATTATACAAAATAACTATATATCAATTACACTTATACCTTAATCAAATGAATAACAATGTTATATACTACAATTATATATATATATATATATATATATATAATGTTATGTAATATATTATAAATAAAAAATATACAAATTATTATTGCAAACAAGTTATTGTTGGTAAATATAAATATATAAATTGTTATTCCAAATGAGAGTTAATCAAGAGTTAATTTATTTAAACCACACCATTTAATATGTTACAGTTATTATATTAAAATTAGTTGTTATACAAAATATTTTTGTTTTATTATAGAGTGAATTAAGTTACAATTTAAATATGAAATGATATATAATTATTAAAATAAACATTTTCTACGTAAGCAATATTTTGTATTATGAAGTTGTATCTCTCCTTTACACACATTGATGTTATAGTTGATATCAGCATTATGAAATATATTAGTTTTGTTTACAATTATAAATATTCGTAATATTTAATTTTTGTTAATCGATGATATACATTTGTACTAGTGACTTTGTAGACAATTACAGTCGTCTATTTCATTATCACGTTGTATTCAGTATCACCTTACATACACAAAGATAACAGAAGTAATGCTAAAACAAGAATAAACATTAATTTGTATAGAATTAGTATGACTATCATAGTAATAGTAATAGTATAATTTAATTATTCACTAAAATCCATTTTTAAATAAATTGTTCCCAAGTAAGATATACTTATAAGTATAAAGTTGTTGACATTCGTAATATAATAAATATTAATAATAATATGGTTTGGAAATGTATTAAAGTGCAGTTCATAAATTGGGGAGTTTAGTTCAAGTAAGTATACGTTTAATTTGTTAAATTTTATTTCGTTAGTCGTATTCTCGGAGCTTTATTCCAATGACATGCATTTGTTCGCGATTAAATCTTCCTCATTACATCATCTTCATCATTACATAATCTTCTTCATTACATCATCTTCATCATTACATCATCGTCATCATTACATCATCTTCCTCATTACATCATCTTCCTCATTACATCATCTTCCTCATTACATCATATTCCTCATTACATAATCTTCCTCATTACATCATCTTCATAATTACATAATCTTCATCATTACATCATCATCGTAGAGCATGTCCTGAAGGCCCTGAATTCGTTGAAGACCCCCGAGGAGAAGCTGGCCGCCCTCTGCAAGAAGTACGCGGAGTTCATCGAGGAGAACCGCAAGAACAAAGCCAAGATCAACGAAGTAGAGCGACAACTAGCCATGGTGGGTATCGTAACCGCATCCGTAACGCTCTCTTTCTATCTAGCTATTTTGCTGCAAAATCGTAGAGACAGAATTATGCATACTATTTGCAACAAAATCGCAGCGTTTTCGGCGGAGTGTTCACACCTTGCAAAAATTAGACAAAATTGTGCACGAATTCTCGTCATATAGCAAACATGTTTGATTTTCAATTTTGCTGCGATTTTGCAGTGATTTTGCTCGTGAATGTTTTTTTGCTCATAATTTTGCATCAATTTTGTCGTGGTGTTCACACCTGACGATTTTGTTCGTCGTGATTTTGCAACGCATTTGCAGCAAAATCGCTAGATGTGATTTTTATTATTAGAGCCATATATGGTTATAAGTGAAAACTTCATCATTAAGTTCCTGGATCTGATGAAAGGCGGACTCCACCAAAATAACAATAACAATACAATAACGTATGTTTATGATATAGATTCGTATATCTCTACGATGTTTTATAATACGTGTATCGATACGCTACGCTGAACGTGATATATTCATACGTGTAAACAATGAATTCTGACTAACCCGCTATTATGTATGCACATACACATTCGCACCCATATAAAACATGGGTAGATTAGCGATCTAAGGCGTCAGACACACTGGCAGTAGGGGTTAAAACCGCGGGTTCAAACCCCCCTGGACTAATACAATGGGTCTTAACATAATATTTTGAAGTGATCTTATATAATTGTGTATTACGAATAATAGGCTCTCTAATTAACAGCTGGTTTTTTTAACATGGGAGCGGCTTCGAAGGGACATTAGAGCCATATTTGGTTATAAGTAAAATCTTCATCTAAGTTCCTGGATGGGATGAAAGGACTCCACCAAATAAAAATAACAATAACAATATATATTAATATATATATATATATGTAATACTTCTTTGTGCATATATATATATAATAAATTGTATATTCATTTGTGTATATCACATCAATATATTTGCCTAGTACATCACTATTATTGCACGCGTGTATTATTATTATTATTATTATTTAGACACCGTTTAAATATAATATATATTAACAATAGTGTATACTCTCTACATATAGAGAAATTATTACGTGTATAGAAGGTTACGTGAAGTATTTACGCGTGTGTCGATGTATATGCGTATATCTTTATTTTAAATACCACATATACACACGCGAACAATACTTAAATATATATATATATATGATTATTTTCGAGATTAAATATTTTTATTAATCATTTATCATTTGTCGAATTACAATCGCGTTTATATCATTTCCTGTACATCATATTTATTAATATAATGTTATTGCGCTGTCTTCTCCCCATTTCTCATCACTTCTCCTCACTTCTCCTCATTTCTCCTCACTTCTCATCACTTCTCCTAACTTCTCCTCATTTCTCCTCACTTCTCATCACCGCTGCTCCGTATACGTACAGCCTTTACAATACAACATAACCTCGTCATATACTTGTCCCTCGTACGTTACCAGAGCGAGAAGGAGAAGGACTTCCTGCGAACGGACAACAACCGAGCGCTACTGGGCAAGAGTCGGTTGGAGTCTTTGTGCCGGGAGCTTCAGAAACAGAATACTACCATAAGGGTTAGTCATAGACCCCCCGTAGGGTGGGGGGGTGGGGGTGTAGTAGTTTAGTAACTTTGGTACGTAAACACTTCTACATGTACTATTATTATTATTGTATTACCGCACGAACGAAGAGGTCTAGATGACCCTATTTTAGTACTTAATAAATCATGTATCATCATCATCATACACACATACGTACATAAATATATATATTTCTATATATATATATATATATATATATATATATATATTTATGTTTTTGATTAAAAATAATGCTATTAATAAGTACTAATTATTTTATAATGATTACCTTAGTAAAAATCTGATTTTAGTGATAGCGTAATAACTATTTTATAATAAAACGTAAATGTTCATTTATTTTAAATCATTAAATTTGTTATCATCTGAAATAATATTAATTTTATAAGATTCTATTACATACTATATATTAAATTTGTACAACATAAATCAGTTTAGTCGATAGAAATAGAAATACTACAAATTAAAATTTTCAATTTTCCACATATACCTTATAGAATACTGCGTTTAGTATGCGATTAAAGAATTAACATGATAAACTATTAAACTATGTGCATTCATTTATAGCATTGTTTTATATAGATATATATTATTATTTTTGTTTATAATTTATTTGTTATTTAATAAATAGATTATGACGATGAATATTCTGAATTGAATATATTTCTATAACTGGTATATATATGAAGTTATATATGTTTTTTGAGACTTATGTATCATTCATCGATATAAAGAAAGTGGATAAACAATTGACGCACGCAATGTATGTTAAAGATAGATATGTGAATGGCACTTTTATCGATAAATTAACAAAATGGCATCAGTGATTTCGATTGGATATTAGTCATATTATATATGTTCAATATTTAAACAGTAGGCTTTTCGTCGAAATAGATTAAAGTGATTTCTATCTATATCAATGGATTTAGATTATAAATATCAATAAAATAGTATGATATCTTAAATTTAAATACACAAAATTACAAGGAATGTTGATATGATGTATTTTAAATATATAATTTTATTTTTAGTATAGATAGTACATTAAAATTATCAATATATATGTATAAATAAATAATATTAATTTAAAATTTAGTAGGTATTTAGTAGTGGGCTGCCACCAAGGGCCACAGCTTAGCGATTTTCGCGTACGCGATGCGCGCGCAGTGTTGATAAACAAAAATGTAAACAAAGAGAGTATAGTGTTTATCAAATTCGTTGCATTTGACATAAATTCTATTACTTAATATATCGTTTTCTGTTCTTAAATTAGATCAAAATCATTACAAATTTATATATATATTAGCATTATATATTCATTATTAATTTCATTTATTATTACAATAAATATATCTCAATATGAGTGTTAATATTAAAAAAAACAACGGTACTATTTGTGCAGCTATAAACTGTACTGAATATTCAAATTTGACCAAGAAAGTATTCCATAGATTTCCTACTGATGATAAAAGGTATTTATATTTACTAATATCTATTTTTTATTATATTATTATATTATTAGTTATTAAAAGTATATTAACAAGACTATTTAATATTCAAAGTAATACAATATATTCGTATTTTATATATACAAAATTTAATTTTAATTTAATTTGAAATTAAAATTATTATAATAATATTATATTAAATATTGTATTAGTATTTTTAATATACTCAGTATTATATTCGTATATGTATAATTTATGATGTCATTAAACTACAAAATTGCACCTATATAAATTATAATATAACATACATATATCATACATTTTAAGATTCATATGTCATATATATGGTTATCAGGCAGTAAAGGCGCCATATTTATATCAACAAATAAATTGTTTAATATTATTTAATTGCCCATATCATAAATTTTAAGATTCATATGTCATATATATATATGGTTATCAGGCAGTAAAGGCGCCATATTTATATCAAAAAATAAATTGTTTAATATTATTTAATTGCCCATATTTAGAGGCTGAGTTATCCACTCCAAAAACGTCATCATATAAACTATTAGTATTAATATATTACTTAAATATATTAATTAATATTTAAAATATATTACTTACTATATGTGGATACTGCAAAAATTCCATATATATGATATATAATATATCATATATGACATATGTATAATATTTTATAATTTATATAGATGCATTTTGATTTTGTATGTAGATTATAATCTATATAAATATACAAGTATTATACTGGGAATATTAATAATACTAATATATTATATGTATACATTGTACATATATATAATTAAAATATTAATAATAATTATATTGTTAAATATTGTGTATACTTATATATTAATGTATATAGTTATTATATTATATAATCATATATTAATTTATAATCACTTAACATTTATGTACAGGTGTAAACTCTGGATATACAATATACGTAGAAATGATCTAGAAAAGCGAGTTAAAAAAGAAGGATATGGATTTTTAAAGAATATGAGATTGTGTAGTTCTCACTTTGATGCTGACCAATATAGGAATGTAGGAGGGTTCGTAATTAAAATATAGTTCATAAATCTATTAATTATAAAACAACATTTAATATAATTTAATTAAATTTATTTATTACATATAATATATACCCCAGCGATAGACCAGAAAAGGACCTTAAAAACGGAACCTTAACTCTATGGCCTTTTGAGATTTAAAATAACTACATTATAATTTATAACTTATATTTATTATTTCATACGAACTGTTATATCTCAATAAACAATATTTATTTATTTATTATATAAGATTTCTAGTTATTTTTTATTACAGAAAGCGATTAATATCTAATGGAGCTCCTAGACAAATGTTACTTTCTGCGGTTCCTTCCACTAGTCGGAGAATATTGAAGCGCCATTACCAAAGTCAAGGTATGATTTTATCAGTAATATATTTCATACTAGTTTTTATAGAATTGGTGAGTATGTGCATCTTATAATTTTACTGGTGGAATATCTTATCAAATATCTCCTTATATTTGAATTAAATGTATATATATATATATTAACTATTATAATATATATATATGTATATATATATATATATATTTAATGTATATTTAAAAAATGTCTACTATAGTATGACTATAAATTAAATTTTATTTATTAAACTGTGTTATTCTTTAAATATACTGCGAAAATCATATTTTAACAATATGCCACACTATTTTGAAAATAAAATTATGTTTAATAAGGAATATAATATTAGGTTATTAAATTATATTGATCATTGTACAGATGAGTTACTTTCGGATTCAACCACAGAGTCGGCTTCAACAAAAACCGCGAGTCCAGTGAGGTCTCTGTACTCTCAATCCACAGCTTCCACAACATCAGATCCTGCATCGACATTGATAAGTCAACTTAATGATACGATTGAATCATTAACTACAGAGGTTTCAAAATGGCAAAACAAATATGAACTGGCAAAGAAAACAAGTGAAATGTACCGAAGTAAATTGAATAGGTTACTTAAAAAGAAAGTAAAATCCCCTATAGCAAATGATTCTAATTCGCTGTTATCGCTATTATCTAAAAAAAATAAATATTGTGGCAATCGTTTTAACGAAATGCAAAAAATGTATGCATTATCTCTATGGCATTCGAGCCCTAAATGCTATTTAATATTATATAAAACGTTAACACTACCAAGCATAAGTACATTAAGAAAAACTATGAATATTATAAAATTAATGCCTGGATTTCATGATATTATCTTTGATGCATTAAAAGATAAATGTGAAAAGTTATGTATTAAAGATAAACTTATATTAATTGCGTTTGATGAAATGTCATTGAAAAGTGATCTTAAATATAATGTTAAACATGATTTATTAGATGGCTTACATAATACAGGAGATGGAGAGATTAGTAAATATATTGCTAATTACGTTACAGTATTCATGATAAAAAGTTTATCTGGGACTTGGAAACAGCCAGTGGGGTATTTTTTCACTTCTGGTGTGATGCCAGCTGATCTAATTATTATCAAGCTAAAACAGTGTATAGATAGAGTGATCAATTGTGGTCTTATACCTAAATTAATGATTTGTGATCAGGGACCTAGTAATAGGGGTTGCATTACTAAACTAGGTATAAATATCAATAAACCATTTTTTGTATATACAAATATGAAAATTTTCTTTATGTATGATCCACCACACTTAATAAAGAGTATTAGAAATGGTTTGTCTAAAGGTTTTATGTTTGAAAATAATAAGGTATCAATGGAAGTTATTCAAAAATTTTATGATATTAAATCAAATTCAAAACTTCCTTTAGCGCCTAAATTAAATATAAAGCATGTACAACTAAAATCATTTTCTAAAATGCGCGTAAATCTAGCTTGCGAACTCTTAAGCAACAGTGTTGCGCTAGGGATAGAGACATTAGTTATTGTGAAATTAATTGAAGGTGATGCTTTGTATACTAGTCATTTTTGTAAATTTTTTAATAATCTTTTTGATATATTTAATAGTTCTTTATCTAATAAAAATATTGTATATAAAAATCCTTTAAATAATAATATAGATTCAATAACTTTCTTACAAAATTCTGTAAATATATTAAATAATATAAAATACTGTGATAATAAATATACTGATCAATTGCCATGCTTATTAGGATGGCGACTTAATGTAAATTCCTTGTTATTGTTTTTAGAAGATGAAATAATTGTAAATAATCCATTTAGTATAGAATTAAATAAATTTAATCAAGATTTTTTAGAGAATTTTTTTTCAAGAATGAGAAGTAGAGGGGGGAATAGGGATAATCCTACACCGATGGAGTTCGCTTCAGATTATAGAGCTATTTCTGTAGATTCGTTATTTGTTAAGATTAAGGGTAGTAATTGTGAACTAGATGCTGGAGAATTCTTATTAAAATTAAATTCTTATATTGATAATACTCATAATGCACCTCCTATTACTAACACCTCACTGGCTGTATATCTAGAACCAGATTTAAATATTAGCATTATAGATGATAATTCTCTTCATCTCCTGTGTAGTAATATTATACAAATTTGTTATTCAAAATTCAAATGTAATGATTGTTTAAATTTATTATCTAAAGAGTCTTCTAATGTATTTACTGCTGGTAGTGTTAGGTTGATGTTAGATGAAAACTCATCTAAATATTATCCTTCACCATTATTTTATAATTATATTAAAAATTTATTTACGTGTTTCAGAAATAATATCATGTCTATTTTATATAAAAATGAAATATATATCAAATTTGTGAACCTTATATCTGAAAATAATTTTATATTTAAATATTGTGATATTTGTATATGTATTAATGATTTTGTATTGCATGTTTTCTTTATATTTCAAATGAAGTACCTTCTAAGAAAAGAAAATACAGAGTTTACAGTTGATACTAAATCAAAAAGCAAACAAAATAGAAAATATTTAAAACTATGTCATATATGAAATAAATTATTGTAAAGGTTTTAATTTATTAATATTAATTTATGTAACAAAAATAAATATGTTATTTTATCAAACCCAAATTTGTACAAATTAATATAATAATTTATATAAAACCTATTATATATATATTATTTATACATATTATGAGTTATGACCTACTATTTTAATACATATTTCTATATCTTATAAATGAGAAAGCTATTTAATTATATATGGTTATTAATAATGTAAATAAGTATTTATTATTTATACATTTAAAGTATATTATGTTGTATATAAATACATAATAAATTGATTTTATATTTAGAAATATAAATTAATAAATATATAATGATTATAAATATACTATTATTAAATTCAATTATAATAAATTAGTATTCTATTAATGTATCTATAAATTAGTATATCTGAAATTTAAATAATTTTTAAAGATTTTCAAACCTAATATTACTGATTTAAATAGTTTTATAATGTGTGGTTTTGTATATAAATACATAATAAATTAATATTATATTTAGAAATATAAATATATAATGATTATTAATATACTATTATTACATTAAATTATAATAAATTAGTATTATATTAATGTATCAATACATTATAAGTATATCTGAAATTTAAATAATTTTAAAGATTTTCAAACTTAATATTATTGATTTTAATAGTTTTATATTGTGTCATTTTGTATATAAATACATAATAAATTGATATTATATTTAGAAATATAAATTAATAAATATATAATGATTATTAATATACTATTATTACATTAAATTATAATACATTAGTATTCTATTACTGTATCAATACATTAGTATATCTGAAATTTAAATAATTTTTAAAGATTTTCAAACCTAATATTACTGATTTAAATAGTTTTATAATGTATGGTTTTGTATATAAATACATAATAAATTAATATTATATTTAGAAATATAAATTAATAAATATATAATGATTATTAATATACTATTATTACATTAAATTATAATAAATTAGTATTATATTAATGTATCAATACATTAGTATATCTGAAATTTAAATAATTTTAAAGATTTTCAAACTTAATATTACTGATTTAAATAGTTTTATAATGTGTAATTTTGTATATAAATACATAATAAATTGATATTATATTTAGAAATATAAATTAATAAATATATAATGATTATTAATATACTATTATTACATTAAATTATAATAAATTAGTATTATATTAATGTATCAATACATTATAAGTATATCTGAAATTTAAATAATTTTAAAGATTTTCAAACTTAATATTACTGATTTTAATAGTTTTATATTGTGTCATTTTGTATATAAATACATAATAAATTGATATTATATTTAAAAATATAAATTAATAAATATATAATGATTATTAATATACTATTATTGCATTAAATTATAATAAATTAATAATCTATTACTGTATCTATACATTAGTATATCTGAAATTTAAATAATTTTCAAACTTAATATTACTGATTTAAATAGTTTTATAATGTGTGATTTTGTATATAAATACATAATACATTTATATTATATTTAGAAATATAAATTAATAAATATATAATGATTATTAATATATCATTATTACATTAAATTATAATACATTAGTATTCTATTACTGTATCAATACATTAGTATATTTGTAATTTATATGGATATTTTATAAACACTATACTCCTGTTTGTTTACATTTTGAATATGTAGGTCAAATATCACCATGTATGCACGCTAGATAGGGAGCTGTGGCGCTTGGGGCTGCCACTGAAGCGCCTCTATCACAAAGTACCATTTACTTTCTATTAATATTCACTATTCAATTGTTTATCCACTTTCTCACTATATCAATGGTATCATTATATAATTATGCAAACAACTTTCTTTTATAAACTATAATTTATATTATTCAAAATACTAATTAACAAAATATGTATTATTTAATAAATATACCATGAATACATATCTCCTAATTTGTAGTATATCTTATGGGCACAAGCACTATTTATAGTAAGTTATAAATAGCTCTATAATTTCAATAAAACTACAATTTCAATATAGTATAATATATGAATGAATGTAATTATATTGATTTATAAAATTTTAGTTTTTTTATGTAAGTTTCATTCAGGTATTATGTTATTTATAAGGTTTTGTTGTTTTAATATGAAAATTATTGATTTTTTAATAAAATAATTGTATATAGTATTGTATTCATAATTTTATACAATTCACATTTTCTAATAAAAAAAAATTAGATATTATAGAACTATTTATTATAGAACTATTTATTAAAATAATTAATTATTTAAATCATGATATTTGCATGTTTATATAATTTATTAAAGAATAATGTTTATATAAAATGATAGATATATATGATAATTTTAATAAAAAAATATTAGTTTTTAGAATTATTTTATATAAAAATGAAGGCGCCTACACCATAATGGTTTAAATAATGTATATATAATTACCACCTTTATATATATTCGTCATCTAGTATTTAAAATAATATATTAATAATGTAATTAATGAATTACTTTACCTAGCAAATTTGAGATTAAGTTAACTTATCCTAATTATATTTTCTAGGAAGAATTTGATGTTCTAGCGAAAAATGAAGATCTTAAAAGAAAGCTAGTTTCGGAGAAATTTCAGGTTTTTATTGTCTAAAGCTGCTTTCACACGCTGCAAGCCCGATATAGTCTAATATAAAAATCAGGCAGTTTTTGTGTGAACGGCTATACTGATATCGGGGCAGGTCAAATTAAATTACCTAATAAATATTCCACTTACCTGATAACCAGTAAATGTTTTAAAACTAATAAATAATACAAAATTGCATAGCCCCGTAATGTTTTGTTTGTGTGAAAATAGCTTGCGATATAGATAATGTTTAAAATTTCATCTAAATAATAATAATAATGTATTAGAAGAAATCGTCTTTTTTTTAGGTGTTGTATATATTATATGCGTTATTCTCCTAAACGGTTTCAAAATAATATTTAATATTGTTTCTATTGTTGTTATAGAATAATCTGTAATGATACGTCAGCAATAATTAATAATATAGAATTGCTTAGCTGTAGAAAGCTGTAATGAAAGCAATGAAGTACGTTCCCTATCCACATCCCACAGTGATAGCGAATAACTAATTATTATATTTATTATCAGATTTAGATTTACACCAGGGTTTTTGTAGAAGCTAAAGCTTATCTAGACAATTACCCTTAATTGTAAAACAAGTCCAAATAAACTATATAAATAAAATATTATAAAATATTAGTTATATTACATTTATCATATTAATATACTACGTAGTAAATAGTGTATTCGTATCGATAGTGGTAGCGCTGATGTAGAGCTGTTCTAATCAATATAATCATTAATACTGCCATGTATTAATCGATGTTATAATGAGATTAGTTTGATTGACAGCTTAATCCTTAAATATTAATAAGTATTACTAACATCTATGTTAACATAATCTATTTATAGAATTAAATATGACTATATTAGAGCCATATATGGTTATAAGTGAAAACTTCGTCTATGTTCCTGGATGGGATAAAAGGACTCCACCAAATAAAATAATAATATATCAAGTTATTCTTAATAATTAAAATTATAATAATACACGTTAATTATTGATGAGTACCATTTATTATTGGTTACTAGTTCTCTCTAATATATTGTAGTATATCAATATTTAAACATTAATTACATATGAAATGACGACTTCGTTACTTTTCAGAATACCATTACCGACATTCAAGGTCAAATGAACGACCACTACGATAAGTCGGATTTACTTCGCAAAGAAAACGAGAACCTTACAGAAAAGATTAAACAGTTCTATAATGAATTCAAGAAACGAGAAAAGGTTTGAGAATGGACGAATATAGTGATTTTTTTTATGTTCCATTTAATTTTAGTTTTACATTATTGAATAAGTATTTAATAATGTTAATTTTTTGTATATTATTAATTTATATATATATGCATTATCTAAATTACCTTTTTTTTTTACAATATCACTAGATATTAGATATTAGATATTAATTTTAATAGTAAAAAGAATTTATAACAGATTATATTTATTTCTTAATTTCAGATAATTATTATTATTTAAAAAAATTAAAAAAATCCTCTATTAGTTATTTTCTATTTATCTTGACATATAAAGTTAATATATATGTATTTTTTAAATTTATGTTTGTAACAAAATCAACTTATGATTATATTAGAGATATAAATGTTATTATGTATTATTTATTATTCAGTGATTACATTTAATTTCATACACAATATATATATATATATATATATATTTGTTATTTTGTAGTAAATATAAATATAAATTATAAATTATATTCATAATTATAAAGATGTAAATGTACATGATCAACAATTATTATATAAAGTTATGCATAATATATTCCAATAATATTAATTTACGTGTGAAATACTTTATGAAAATTACGAATACATATTATATTAATTAATTTATAATCAAAAAATGTAATTTAATTTTGTATATGTTTAACAAAAATATTAAAATACATAGGTATCATCATACATATATTTATTTTCCTATTTCTTATATAACTTAATTATATTATATTTATTATGATATCTGTATTTCATGTAATTCTTATATAACTTAATTGTATTATATTTATTACCGATATCTGTATTTCATGTATTTCTTATATAACTTAAGTGTATTATATTTATTATCGATATCTGTATTTCATGTAATTTAATATATAACTTAATTAACATACTAATCTAACAATTCTAGTGACATTATTAATACATACATTTGATGTATTTTTGATGCATTTGATATATTGCATGTATTACGAACTTTGACGCTGCACTATAACAAAGATGTAGGTCAATCAGCCATATGGAATCACCTTATTTAACACTACTTATCTACTATTCTACTTTGTGGTGTTAGTGTATTCACTTAAAGTTGCTATTATGTGTATTAATGTCATGTTCAACTACTGTTGAATACATTGTACATTGTACATTGTACATTGTATATAGTTGTATATTGTACAACTCACACATGTGTGTGAATATCCTAGAGTAATTATATTGAATTATAATTTATATAATTAATACGAAGTATTTAATAAATATTAATTATTTTTATACTGAAGAATATGTGTATAATTAAAAGACTAACAGCTTAATACATTAACATATAATGATTAGGCATATAATATAACTCTAAATATATACACTTAATAATATGATTATCATGTGAATTCGTTAACGATATAACATTAATATATATTTGAATATATATTAAATAATGTTTATAATAAAACTTTGACTTTTTCAAATGAGATTATTGTGACTTTTATCAATTTTGAATTCAAATTAGGACTTAATATACATTCTTTATAATTAATAAAAATATAATGTTTCAATATTTAAATTCTTGTTTATAGTGTAATCATATTATTGATATAATAATTGATTCTTTATTCTCATTAGAACACTATAATAACATTTCTCTATTGAAATTGATTCTTATTGATATATTCAGAATATTTTTAACTAATTGATTGAAGTATTTATTATTAAATATAATATTTAATATATATTTTTGTGATGATAAAATTGTACATACATTTTTTAATTATTTCATAGAAATACCATCACATCAATTACAATAATAAGTGGATATTTTATATAATAACCAAAGATTTTGCGAAGCAAAGATATAACACTCCCTATGCATGCAACGTAATTTAGTAATAGCCCTAACCGCTGCTAGCAGTAGTATCGAAATCGCTGAAATAGATTTAGGTTCGGCTCTGTTTGCATACAACAATGTTTTCATTGCTCTATTAAATTACATGCAATATAATTTAGCTTTTACTCACTAAATATATACTTATAGCATTTAAAACATACATATCATATTTGTTTGTTATATATTAGTAATGAACACTTAGTTTTCATCATATAAATATTAATTTAAAGTATATTATTTAACATTTTAAAAGTATATAGTTTGATACGAATTTACATTATAAACAACGCATAGTTCCTAAAAGTAACCTGCTATAGGTGGCACCAGGGTATTTTGTATACAAATTCGAATTTCACGATTTCGCGTAAGTGTTATATCTTTCCTTCGGAAAATCTTTGTAATAACTATCTATCTAATAATTGTATATATATATATAAAGTAGGTATTATAATACAATTATACCTAGAGATTAAGGGGGAAAGCCTGCGTTCATCTAAACAATGCTATTCTAGCTATATCTAAAAACGCTAAGTATAAATAACTAATGGAGATTATTACATAATTTGTATTGTATTCAACAGATATATAGATCAATCATATAGGATCTGACTATATAAATGTAGATTATTTAAAATGGTGTACAAAAATAGTTTCAATTAATTAAATATTTATTTTTGATTCATTCATATGAAAGTTTATCATTATTTATTTAATTAATATAAAAAATAATGATAAATCCAACAGGATTTATATAGATATATATGTTATACATTGACCGTAACAATTTTAGATAAACATAATAAAAATCCAAAAAGTAGTAGGCTTATGTGGCATTATATGGCACTATATGGCAACATGTGGTTACTAAGTGAAAAAGAAACTTGAAAAATGACATTCAAAGTTTTTTTAAACAAATAATCACAAAATATTATAATATATATATATATATATGTATTACATTTATATATATATATCAATTAAAATATAATGGTATATAAATATCACTGAAACAATAATAATTATTATAATTAGTACTAATATAGAGTAGTACTCAGATATATATTATAATGAGATATACAAATAAATATATGTATAGAAGTTCTAAATTAGAAAAATATATATTTATTTTTATAGTAATAGTTTAATAATAGTCATGAAGTATTATAAAAAATAAATAATGAATAATATAGATAGAGCTAATTATAGAAAGTACATTTCTAAATTTTCTGTTTGGAAGCATCTTTTTTCAATCAATGATATCTTGTTATATACATATGTGATTTGTTTATTAATTATATGGAATATATCTATAATATATGCTTAATGTAAAAATATAAATTTGTTTAGTAAAATATTTTTATACAATATCGAAATATACAATTAAATGTGACAAGTATTTACAAAAAATGTCAATTTCAAATAATTATTATATCGATTACGCTTATAAATTATTGCTTATAACACTTTATATTGATATAAATACTCAAAAATAATTACAGAAATTTTACAAATTTATAAATAAGATATTAAACATAGAAAATATGTAATTAAAATTGTTTGTTAAATAAAAATATTAATCATATTTTAACTCGCGCCTCCACCCTTAAAGGAAATAACATAAAGTTCCGTCATTTTACACTTTTATATGTAAATAGATACTTCTACCTTACTAGAATTTCTTTAATTATAT
Organism: Osedax fenrisi; assembly: GCA_964019155.1. Taxonomy (NCBI): domain Eukaryota; kingdom Metazoa; phylum Annelida; class Polychaeta; order Sabellida; family Siboglinidae; genus Osedax; species Osedax fenrisi. The sequence continues at coordinate 21,874,924 of OZ025246.1, forward strand.
CGAAATCAATTTTTATTATGTAAAGTCAATACTTTTTGTAATAGTGCAAAGTTTGCAAAAAAATGTCACATATTAAACTAGAATTATGTAAATAAAGTGGGAATTTATTAAATACTATTACTAGGGTTATAGAATCTTTTTATGATCTGATACTATTTAATATTTTATCCGATGAGAGACTTTTTTATTATTAACTACTCGAACCCAATCTGATACTGCTATTTTTTGAAAATATAACAGACTACAATTATGAACATTTACATATCTACTATTGACTACACATAAATATTATATATATAATAAAATAAAATTATTATTTTCTAATTATTTCTGAATACAATATAAATTAATGTTAATATATATATATGCATTATAGATAATAATAGCTTAGGCGTAATGTGTTAGATATAATTTCACCTTCTTTTTATAATATAAATTGTATTATTAAAAGTAAAATAAAATAAATTATATTCTTTTTTCATTTTAACATTTTTATTTTACGTTCGTTATATTATTAGTACATGATGATTTATTTATCGATAAATAGATATATAATATGTATATATATATATATATAATAATATATAATGTAAACGATGGAGTCTAATTATAAATTTAATTTCAAATCTAATTTCTAGGGATAAACTTAATAATCGGTTATTTCTTTCCATACAGTAGGGTAACAATCCACATATAATACTATACTAATACTATACTGATACTATAACTCAACGTACTATAGGAATATGAGAATGTTATGCTACACAGCGCTGAACAGTTAAAAGTTTCTGAAGAAAACATCACTAAGATCTGTACGCAGAATCTTCTGATGCAAAAAGAGAAGACTTTGGTTAGTAGTAGTAGTAGTAGTAGTAGTAGTAGTAGTAGTAGTAGTAGTAGTAGTAGTAGTAGTAGTAGTAGTAGTAGTAGTAGTAGTAGTAGTAGTAGTAGTAGTAGTAGTAGTAGTAGTAGTAGTAGTAGTAGTAGTAGTAGTAGTAGTAGTAGTAGTAGTAGTAGTAGTAGTAGTAGTAGTAGTAGTAGTAGTAGTAGTAGTAGTAGTAGTAGTAGTAGTAGTAGTAGTAGTAGTAGTAGTAGTAGTAGTAGTAGTAGTAGTAGTAGTAGTAGTAGTAGTAGTAGTAGTAGTAGTAGTAGTAGTAGTAGTTTATTATTTATAATAATATTCCACTTTCAGTCACTTCTGCAAATAGAAGAATACAAGAAGAGAATTATTGAATTAACAAAACAGGAGGATATCCTACAAAATCAGGTAACATGCATATTATTAAGGTTTATGTACTGGTATGGGCTGTCGTAGTGTATAAGAATAGGGAAAAATGCCCTAATGCTAAAGCCTACTTCACATTCAATAATTAATGGATCGACCTAAAATAAATTGTAACTTATTAAGTGAATATGGCACTAAAAAATCACTACAAAATTTAAAATTTTGTTGGGGATAGTAAAATAATTTTTGGATAAAAATGTTGTAATTTTTGTGATTTTTTTTTGGTCAGCATTTTTACACTTTTTTTTAATTTAAAAAAAAATGTGTATAGTGATTATTATGTATTGTTATACATTCTCTAAACAAATAGTGAAATCGGTCAATTATTTACAAAGTAGTAGGAATTTGAACCAACAAAAAAATTATTCTTAGATAATCAACTCTAAAGTTTTTTTTTTATTTTTTTTAAATATTATAATTATTTGTTATTATTTATAAAATAATTGAACTCCAATTTCAGAATAATTAGTTTATAATATATTGATATATTCATAATTTTTGTTAAATATTTGTAATTATTTATTATAAGATAATTGATATATAACTCCATTTTCAGAATAATTAGTTTATAATATATAATTTTTATAGTTTATTTACATAATTTTTTTTTAATATTTGTAATTATTTGTAATTATTTATAATATATTGATATATAACTACAATGTCAGAATAATTAGTTTATAAATATATATTTATTCATTATTCAAAAATTTCATAAGTTAAAAAAAATAAAATGTCTTGAAGGAAATAATGCTATCAATCAATACCTGTATTTTTTACTTGACCAATGAAATGATTGATATACATATAACCTTTGACGTATATGTATTTACAGAATATATTACTCAAAACGAATGCTAAAAACTGTTTAAAAATCGATCAAATATAACCTTATAGATGTCTAATTGAAAAAGTTAATATTTTATTTGAATTACGTATTTTTCTCTAGCTATTTTTCATTGACATTTTTAATTAGTACATGTTTTAAAAAGCTTTTTTTTAACACTTATACATAATATTTTCATTCAAAATTTTAAAATCTAATAAATAATATATTAAATATTCGAATTCAATCATAAAAAAAAATTGATAAATTAATTTATTTTGATACCCGTACATAGCTTTAAGGCTACACCAAAGATTTACCTACGATATATCAGAGCATAATACATTTTGTATTGCATATTTTCACAGACGATTCTATTTAGAAAAGTTTCTATGGTCAAGTGATCTGGTCAATGATTATGCTATAAATATGATATTACACCAAACTTCTGTTTTAGTATAAATTATATAAATATAAGTCTAAACTGATATTTTAGTATAAATAGCATACTATTGTACTCCTCATATTATAGTGTATATATACTTTAATATATGATATTTATTTACTGAATAGAGAAAATAGAACAAGTAATACTTTGATTAGTACAACTATTTATTTAAAATAATGCTGTCCTTTAAATTTCAAAGTCATGTCGTCGACGTAATGTAAGTAATGTTTAGTATTAGTCATACATAGGTCCGCTGGAACGATGGTGTGTATGTAGGGGGGACCAACCAATCTAAATAAATATTGTGGTAAAAGTGTGGGGGGCGGGGGACCAATACATTGGAGGTCCCCCTAGATTTTAAGTTAGAGGGGGACATATCCCTCCGTCCCCCCTGTTGCAGCGCCCCTAGTGTTTATTTAGTCTTTTATCATCTAAATACTGATTCCAATATACCTCTATACAAACACCTCATTCGTATTCATACCTAACCTTATGCCTTCATCCTAACAGATTAAACTTTATACCGAGAAATATAGCGATTTTCAAGAGTCGCTGAATAAATCAAACGATATCTTCAAGAACTTTCAACAAGAGATGAACCGAGTTAGTCACCAATACCTTCACCTTGTGTAATTATCTTCCCTTGGCACTATGATGCATTAGTATACCTCATACGTTTAAGTATAACTCTATTGGCTAACAATTTAATATGGTTTTAATTCTCAATACATGAGATTTTAATATACAAGTGTTTAAATAAATAATTTGCTAACTTATATACTTATCACCATATTTAGTGCATATATATATATATATATATATATATATATAATATATATTTCCACATTGTACGCAGTCTAACAAGCATTCGAAGAAGCTGCAAAAGGAGAACATTGTACTGATGAAGCGATGTGAAATCAACAACGTCTCTCTTATCGAAATGGCTGAAAATGTTAGCCAATCAAATAATTGCTTACTTTAACGAACTGCTGTTTAACATTGATAATACGATATATTCCTTCTCCAGATATATCTAATATAATATATACATATCAAATTTATATATTTTAAACATATTTAATTGACTTGAATATATCAATTGATATATTAAATAAAACTATCAAAGGTATAAAACAGATATAATAATAAATAAGACGACTAAAACAATAAATACAACAATAAATTAATTGAGTTTAGTCGATTAATATTTTAATTTGATACCAAGTAAAACTACACTTGTTTATCAAGTATACCGTAGAATGGTAATAGCAAGGATATGGCGTGTTCAATAGGTTCCATTTAAACGAAACATAAATATGTATTATATACTAAACTTTGTATATTAATATATGAAATACTATTTATTACTAAATCAAATAGGTATTAAATATGTTATAATAATATGGTATCAACTTTATCTTATATAATTATTAATAGTAACACGAATTAAGATAAGTACTAATATAATAATTTCTAGTTTCATAATTATATATCTAAGTTCAATAGAAATAATATCAAAATAAATAAACGCACATGTTTCAACTTTGATTTAATAATAAACATTTTAATATAAATATCGCAGCTCTCTCTAAATGTTACCATACACATTGTATAGTTTCTTATATTCTATGACAACATTAACATAGTAATGATAACATCTGTTAACTAGCAAAGTCTTATCACTGACATATATGTATTGATGCCCTAATATACAGCGAATTAAGGATAAAGATAATTTATTATTGCAAAAAAATTTAATTTTTAACAATAAATTGCTAAACAAAATAGTCAAATTGACTTTTGAGGTGTTTGGCCAGAGTTTTTCACTAATAAAATCTATACGTGCGCGCGTGTTGTAGAAGAGAAACGACGACCTCATCATAACTAAACAATCGAGCAGAATCGACGTCCTCGAGAAACTCTGCCGAGCATTGCAGTCTCGTAAAGGTTATCCCCTAAGTGGTGACCTCATAGCTATCTATCACATGGTTAATGAGTCATCATTATCGAGTAGTTCATTGACGTGGTCTTTATCCGTAATCGAAATGTTGTTACTAATTACTCGCGCAAATGACGTGTAAAGTTATTAATATAATTTATATATAATTTGCATACGAGTTATTAATTTTCAAAAGATGTATTCATTCACATTTGTATATAATAATGCATAACAAAACGACTGTAATTAGATTATTTCTAAACTAACAGTGTCAACAAGTTAATATATTACTATTTTATGATATAACTAATATATATATATATATATATATATATATATATATGACTTATATATAACTAGATATGTATATATATACATACATTATAAAGATGTTAACACATACCTCATTAACATGAACTTTTCAATACATAATACTATGTGCTTTATTAGTCCTTCAACTTTAATATTAATAGAGGATAAATATTCATTGTTAAGGGGAAGCATATAGTTAGCAGACGTTTTAATTCAGAATAATTCCTTTAGTTCTTTAAATATATATTAAACTCGTATATTTAAATATATACATTTAAATATATATATTACTTTTCACTGCCACAAATTGATATTCTCCGATAAGCGAATATTGTAATCGATAATCGACTATAATGTATTGTTTATAATCAGTGGATGTATTGTATATACATTAATGCTTAGTTGAGAGTATTATTAATGAAATAACGAACCTGAATCCTAATTCATCAATACAAGTTTAATAATACCGCTTAAATTGTTTCATTTAATATTAATGTATGAATACATTATAGATGTTTATAGAATTTATATTTTTTCAATTATTATTATACTAAAATCTTTTGAATATATATTTATTGAGTTTATATTTATAATGTAAATATAAATATAAAAATAAACATGCTGATCAATTATTCTTTCTCTAACAAATATTTATGATGGCTATTATTAAATATACATATACATATACATATATATATATATATATATATATATATATATATATATATATATCTATTTGTATACCAACATATACTATCAATATACTCTCTATCTATTAGTGATCGAAGGCTACCCATGAATAACACTAACAACACCACCACAACGAACAGATACCGCCGACTCAGCAGTAGAATCCAACAGCAGGGCCTCCGACCTATGCAAAACCGATGCTCCCGAACAGCTCGACCTTCAAACGGAGTCACCTTCGACAGCAGTGAACGGACACGCTGTACCGGAACCGAACGAGGTGCAACAACAAAAGGAGCGAGGGGACGGAGCCGAATCGGAAGCTGCGGAAGTAGCCGCGTCGTCGGGCATCGGTGTGGAGTCGTCTCCTTTAGATGATCCATCGCCGGAAGAGAGTACTCCTCCCGCGAAGACGGAAGACGTACAACGCTCGTCGGAACAGAGCGAAACCACTGAATCGAGTACATAGAAACCGAAACCGACGCGATAACAACCTAACGGTTTCGAAACCTACAGAGACACCATTTTAACACAATTCATTATTGAGCGATTCTAATCAAGTTAACGCAGCTTCTTGCAGCCTCCTCCCCCTCCTCCCCCTCCTCCTCCATCATCATGCACCCGCGCTAATCTTAATGTATAGTACCGCACCTTAACTTATTAAGCACACACACACACACACTCGCGCGCACACACTTGCGCCTACACACACCCCTACTCTCACCTCATCAAATATCGACACATATATTATGATTTCTATAGTTTTTCATGCCATGTTCAAACGTAATTAATAAGATAACGTTACATTATTATTATTTGAATATATATTATTAAGTTATAAAATATTGATTCACACTTTTATTATTATTGTACCCGCGTTATTGATATGTAAATAAATTGAAATGAATTTATATTTATTAAAAAAATTTTCTAAAAAAATGTAAACAATTTATGTAATTTATATATAATCTAAACTTAGTTCACCAGATATGCTTGCTCTAGATTTAATTTTATAAATTTCAATCTCGTTCATTTACACGACAATTCTTTGTGACTTTACGTTATAAAATAATAACAAAAATAAACACGTTATTGGATAGACTTAGTTGTCAGATCATTGAATTAGAGGTGAAGCCCCTTCCTAAAATATCTGTTTTTAAAAGGAGCGATCTCCAAGATTGTTTAATATTTATAGGGCTCAATTTAGTCACAATTAATTGCACGCATTCGCTCACTCACTCACTCTCTCTCTCTCTCTCTCTCCCTGATGTATAAGGCACACAGAATTAATCCTGTTCGTTGACCTCCTGTTCCTTTGTTCCGGATTCCACGTCATCTTCTTCCTGTCAAAAGTTTACTTGTGTTACGCTACAGTCGATGATTAATTACACATTTCTATTGTAAAGGCAATACCCCTCCTAAATATCAGTAATTTAGCCAGGCTTGGATTGTAACACGAGCAGCTGTATATGGTTAACATGAGCTGGCTTATATCGTATCTAATATCTCATGTACTACAGCAGTGGTTCCCAACCTATGTGTCATTGGGTCATGAGCCGATTTATAAAAATATTTATATCCAATATATTATAGTTTATATTATTCGTTTATGACTAAAGTTTAATTATATATATTTTTTAATTAAAAGTTGTCAAAAAAAAGGGTCATGATGAAAAAAGGTTTGGAACCATTTCACTACAGCATTAGATAGTTAAAAATAGGTGTTATTAAGTTCAACATAATCATTTGTTTATAAGAAGTAATCACTTAATGACTACAACAATTGTATTGAATTTTAATCATTTAATTGAATAATTAAATATAGCAAGTCATCTATCGATAGCGTACCTAGATCTCTCACTATATGTACTATTATATAAGCTGATATTAGAATGACATTAATATATTGTATATAAATTGATTTTTTAACTTTATTTAATCGCTAATATTTATATTGGTGTCAGTATAAAATAATAAATATATTTAAATAAATGAATGTAATCATAATAAATATTTAAATATTTTTAAAATAATGTTTATTTTATAAATGACTCAATAACATAAATATAATTAACCTATTATCAATAGATTAATTTTTAAATTTAATAATTTGTAGAACAAGTGATAGTTTAATGGAATATTATTTAATGTATTTTACTGTTTAATTTAATATATTGTAGATATTATAATCATTTTCATCGAACATGATTACTAGAAAGTAATTATAATTATATTTAAGATTATAGTGTTTGTTACTTAATTAACTTATTTTCAATGGAAAGTATTTTATTTATCTTGATTAAACATCGCCAATAATAATTGAATGTTTAAAAATTAAAATAAATTATTAAATAAGCAAAGATTAAGAGGTAAAAGTATGAAAGAGTAGAAATAATATTTCATATATAATACATATAATTTTCTAGTTCAATATAAAATACAAGGTTTTAAAATTGTACTAATTTATACAATTTACAAACTGGACTAATATTTGATGACGAAGGTCTATATATAATATTGTAAACAATTATTAATATAAAAATATTAATTTACAATATGTGTACAGTATTTACTACACTTGAATGTATCCACAACACTAAGCACATTATATCTTACTATCGGTGGTAACTATTTACTACAATTGATATCACTTTAATATATGTATCTCGTATATACGTTTGTAATTCATACATTATATATATATACGTGTATAATAGATATAAGTTATTATTAAAGTAAATATATGAGTAAACTGGAAATGTAGAAGAGCAAATCTTGACCGCAGTATTTTTCACAAATTACTACGCTAGTAGGATGTACGCACATTGATAATGTCAGTGTCAGTCTGACATCCTCGGAACATCGATGTGCCGATAATGATCGTTATTACATAAATATTCATCATCCGATGTGGACGAATAATGTTTTGATGATGGTAACTTCGAGGTAAAAATGCAGATAATATATATATTATATTATATAATATATATTATCGTAAAATATACATTCGCTATCGAATCGGAACGTTCCGATGATGTTATTGAATGGTGAATGGTGATATTCTAAGAATGTAGTTTAATAAAATATTGATGTTCTAAGGTTAGTATAATGATATTGTTTTGATGATATCAGCGTTTGCTGCGTAGACATAGAAGTAGACATATAAGTAGACATATAAGTAGACATATAAGTGGACATAGAAGTAGACATATAAGTAGACATATAAGTAGACATCTAAGTTAACATAGAAGTAGACATATAAGTAGACATAGAAGTAGACATATAAGTAGACATATAAGTAGACATCTAAGTTAACATAGAAGTAGACATATAAGTGGACATAGAAGTAGACATATAAGTAGACATCTAAGTTAACATAGAAGTAGACATATAAGTAGACATAGAAGTAGACATAAGTACGGCGTACTGACCGTTCGATTCGGACAATTAGCTATCAGATGACCTTCACCTTTACAGTTATGGCATCTCTTCGGAAGTTTACCGTGCGGACACTTGGAAGCGATGTGATTCGCGAAGTCTCCGCAATTGTAACACCTGCGTAACATCATTCTAGTGTTAGTGTCAGTGTCATTATTAGTGTTAGTGTCAGTGTCATTATTAGTGTTAGTGTCAGTGTTAGTGTCAGTGCTAGTGTTAGTGTCAGTGCTAGTGTCAGTGCTAGTGTTAGTGTCAGTGCTAGTGTTAGTGTTAGAGTCAGTGTCAGTGCTAGTGTTAGAGTTAGTGTCAGTGCTAGTGCTAGTGTCAGTGTTAGTGTCAGTGTTAGTGTCAGTGTTAGTGTTAGTGTCAGTGTCAGTGTCATTATTAGTGTTAGTGTCAGTGTTAGTGTCAGTGCTAGTGTTAGTGTCAGTGTTAGTGTCAGTGCTAGTGTCAGTGCTAGTGTTAGAGTTAGTGTCAGTGCTAGTGCTAGTGTTAGTGTTAGAGTTAGTGTCAGTGTTAGTGTCAGTGCTAGTGCTAGTGTCAGTGTTAGTGTCAGTGTCAGTGTTAGTGTTAGAGTTAGTGTCAGTGCTAGTGCTAGAGTTAGTGTTAGAGTTAGTTTCAGTGCTAGAGTTAGTGTCAGTGCTAGTGCTAGTGTCAGTGTTAGTGTCAGTGTTAGTGTTAGTGTCAGTGTTAGTGTTAGTGTTTGTTTTAGTATCAGTGTCATTATTAGCAGGGGAATGTAATGTTTCACTCTTTCTATTTATATTTTTTATTTTATTTTAATCTTCATTCGTGTATATAATTGTATATAAAAATCTAATATATGAATATATATTAATACCGGTGAAATATATGAATGATTTTTTATATTAATTATTGTTTTTATTGTTATTATATTTTTATGAAGTCCTATCAACCCATCCAGGAACTTATGTGAGGTTTTTACTTATAACCATATATGGCTCTAATATCCCTTCGAAGCCGCTCTCATGTTAAGGCATCCATGGTTTTAACGAGAGCCGATCATTTATTTATACACAATTATATAAGATCACTTCTAAATAATATTGTAAGACCTATTGTAATGGTACGGGCGGGTCTCGAACCCGCGTCCTACTGCTCGCGTGTCTGACGCCTTAGCCAACTGAGCCACGCAGGCAGTTTAAAATAATACATATATATTTAAGCCACAAGTATAGATATATATATATATATGAATAGATATTAATGCTAATTAGTAGAATGTCAATAATAATAGAATATCTAGTAGAAGATACACATATCTCTATAGCTACTTAGTTAATGTGCAGCGTGGTTGTGTGTACACCGCATATAATTAACCCCCATCTTAGTAACCCCTATCTCAGTAACCCCCATTTATAAACCCATCGGTCACGTGCTCCGTACGGCATGTCACATGATCACTACGAGCGGACTGTTAGCGCGTGGAGTGAGACTGCTATTTACATAGGAACAATAAGAACGATAGGAACAATAGGAACAATAGGAACAATAGGCACAAGTACCGGCACGGCAGTCAACGGTACGGTCGGCTCGCTATAGTGATGATAATTACTAGTTTAATAGATCACCGCTCGGATAGCCACATAGTGTACACAGGGTATACATACTTATCGTGGTCGTATGTCGCGGTTCTACTGTTGATCGCTTAATGAATGGCTTATAGTCGCCGAAATCAAAATGTAAAAATATCGGAAATAAAATGTAATGGTATCGTATGTAATTAACTATAACGATTGTAATATAATTCATTTATGATATATATATATATATATATATATATATATATATATATATATATATATATATATATATATATATATATATGTATATATATGTATTAGAATGTATTAAAATGTATTTCATATCAGGGTTACATAGGTATTTATCGGCTAATTACTGCAGTAACAATCGGTAATAACATGTCCGATAAACACATATTTTTGACATTATAAAACCTATGTTAAAGTATAAAATTAAGTATAAATTTTAAAATCTCATATTATATAAAATAAAACATAATATATTCTATAATCTACAAATAAATATCCCTTTATAGATTTTGTATGCGAAAGTCGATACAAACAATACTATATTAAAATCATACTTATAGAATTTCTATATTTATGTCATGGTAAAAAATTTACTAATTTTGAATATATAGACAATATTTTTTTAATAAATAATATATGTTATACAAATGTTAATAAATGTTATCTTAATATATTTTGAAAACAAATATTGTCTATATATTCAAAATTAGTGATTTTTTTAACATGACAAGAATATAGACATTCTATAATTATGATTTTAATATATTTAATATATAGTTTTAATTATTTGAATAAAATAATGACCGAAAATGTTATTATTTTTATATAGTTTATATTATTTTATTTTATTTTATTTAAGTTATTATCATTATTTTTTTCATTATTTATTTTATTCTATTTAAATATTTATTTAAATTTAAAAAAAATCAATAATATATATTATTTAATAAAAAATTTTTATCTTTATAGATTCACAATCAATAAAGTTTTCTAACATGTAAAAAAAAATAGAAAAACATATCATTATGATTATAATATAGTATTGTTAAGTTTTATAATTATATATTCTCTACAATATAACAAATCTACATATGATATTTATGTTATATATTAATACATAATATTAAACATAATATTGTTTATAAGTTTATATAAATAAATCAATACATTTTAATACAAATAAATTATACGTAATACAATATTTAGATATTAGTTTTTCCAGTTTTTTTTCGATTTTTACGGAACATTGAAGAGATAAGTTGTTACCTTTGTTTGTCAAAAAACATGCAAACTCTTTTTAAAATTTGGTAAATGTATTTAAAAGTATGAGATAATATTAGCCTAATAACAAAATATTTGATACAGTAAATAAATGTTTGATAGAATAATTTAGAAGAGTTTGAAACATAGATGTTCATTTTTAATGTTCAAAATTCTTGAATATCCCAAATTTTCTATATGATTTATAAAGGTTAGAAAGGTTACATTTACAAAACTAGTCTATACCCTGTACAGCATGGCCTATATCATATATCCTACACTATATAGTGTTAATATATTACTTAGAGAATATATTTTGTTCATTTAAAATATTTGTTACTACCTAAGTCAAATGCAATAATATAAAATCTATAAATGTATTATAATATATATTAATAATATTTAATATAATAAAGAAAATTCACAACCTTCTATTTAGAAATAGAAGATGTATTATTATTATCATCATATTGTGCTATTGTAAATATGGAAGTATACTTGATATATTAACAGTTATTTACGCAAAAGATAACAATATTTTATTATAAAAAATATAGTCATTTTTTAAAAACCTCATTTTCTTATGTTTTCGACGGGATATGGGTCTCCTTTCGCTGCCCTTGCAGTCTCCCCCATCTACGGCGCATACGTACGTCGCTTCCATCCCTAGACGTGGAATGACGGCGTAAACACTTGAGTATATATAATAATATAATAATATAATAATAATAATATTTATTAGAAGAATTTTAATAATTTTTTTTCTGTTGAATTATAATAATATTTATGTAATTTTTTCTTCTAAAGGGCTTCAAAATAATATGACTATTTTCTGTTGTGGTTGCCCATATACACACACACCACTTTTGTATATAAATACACGATTCAGAAATTATTTACGATTTAGGTCACTAAACGAGAGATATTTTCAGAAAATATAAATATTTTCTGAAATTGTGTTCGTAATGTGTAGTGGTATAGAAAAATATTAATATAGTAAAATTCACTAATTTAATAAATTTAGTTGTTCACATATCTTACTATTATTATAAGTTAAAAAATTGCCGAAATAAGTGCCGTAGATCGTATACTAAATACAAAATTAAACTATTTAATAGTATAATAAGTTATAATAAGTTAGTTATATTAATATAGTCTGCGTATTATGTAAACTCTACTTAAATAGTGGCGAACAATATAGCATTATAATTATTGTAGTGTGATAATAATCAAGATGATAATGATACATCTGTTATCGGTGGCACTTGGATATAAGTCATGTGTCAAATACACTCCATTTTGACCTACAATGCGAATAATATTCTGAAACCATTCCCTGACTAATTTCTTAAATAGACGATATTGATACACATCGTTACACATTATTATATTATGACTAGCAGGAAATAGTTATTATACCCATAAATGGATTTATTAAATGTGAAGATATTAGTACTTACATCGAAACTATCGACATTGTAACTAAATACTATGTATGGATTTTAAAATTAAAATAAGTACGGGATTATCACCCACTGTTACCCACTTCTAGTGATGTAAATGATGCCGAGATTTTTAATGCCGAGACAAGACTTTTGGTTATTGATGCCGAGATGAGACTTTTGGTTAAATTATGACGGGACGTTATTTTCATATTCGGAAAAAAACGAGGCCGAACCGAGCTGAAACTTTAGGTAACTGAGACTGGTACTGCATCGATGCTTTAGATTTGATTTGCATCATTTACATCGCGACCCACTACACCACTATGAAACCCAATATAAATGACTAAAACCTAGAACTACGTGAATTGCATGATTGCCCAATTTCAATATAACTTTACAACTGTTACATTTTCGCGGATCGGTCAAAAGCAACCAAGTTAATCTATATATTACAGTATACATAGTATATATATATACTATGTATACTGTAATATATAGATTAACTTGGTTGCTTTTGACACCTATAGGTTTAGGTTTAGGTTTAGGTTTACAGTGTATACACTCTATATATAGAAATAAGCAGTATACTGGGAAGTGCGGCTGCATTATATATAGTATAGCGATTGACTGTACTATTTGATTTTAAAGCGGAAGTACTGTAATAAATGCGGCTGAAAATATGCTACTACAATTAAATGTTATACAAAGTGCGAGAGCGAGTGCTATTTATATAGTACACACATGGAGAGCAATAGTGCAAGTGCAAATATAGCTTTAATTTAATAGTTTCCCAATACAGGGTATAAGTATTAGAGTATAAGCATTAGTAGGGGTGCTGGAACTAATTTGTATGAAGGTGGGACCAACCAATCAAAATAAATGTTGTGGTAAAAGTGAGGGGGGACCAATACACAGGATGTCCCCCTATATTTTAAGTGGGTGGGACATATCCCCCCGTCCCCCCTGTTGCAGCGCCCCTAGGTATTAGAGTATAGTTATAGAGGTTATAGAATAGGGTGCTCGGGATAACCTATCTGACCTTTATCGGAAGGCTTCGACTCAAACTCTAGCTGTTCCCCGTCCGACAGGCTTCTGAAGCCTTTCATCTGGATCACGGACTGCGGGTGGTATTAGTCATCAGGCAATGTTACCGTTCATAGATAGATAGATATAATAAATAATGTAATAATATTTGTTATTGAAATATCATATATATATATATATATATATATATTGATAAAATACAAATAGCGGATACAAATAGACCCTCGAGAAGTCATAGACTTGTACATGTTATAATAACTTTGATGGGCCCCGGACAATACAATATAAATAGTAACATTTTGTTGTTTGTGTTTTATTTTATCATTTATTAAATTCTATATAAACACTAGAGAATAATATAGATAGGTAGATAGGTAGATAGGTAGGACCTACCTGATAGGTGTGTATAAAGTTAGTGTAATGAAACAAAATAAAAATGAATATAACAAATATGAATAAATAAACGATTATTTACAAAGGTATATTAAGAGAGAGCCGACTAACTACACAGATGAGAGGAGAACGTCAATATACGAGCAGACATTGTTCTTCTTACTATTTGTAACATATTTATTTGTTGTCGGTAGTATGTACCACATAATATCGAATATATACTTTGTAGTATGTATTCGTATTGCAAGCTTAACAATAAATCTGCAGGTTTGGTTTATAATTTTGTTAAGTGTTTTTTCGTGTAGTTTGGTATATTATCAGTATATTATATATATATATATATATATTATATATATATATAAGTAAGTAGTGTGGCGTTACAGTAATCAAGTTTAGATAATTTATTATACGGATGTTATTATCTTGCGAGATGTTCGGAAGGTGCTTTATTTTTTTTAATTGATATATTTTATAATTATATTATTTTATTGTTGATGTAATTTGATTATTTAATGTTAAGTGTTTATCTAGTTTCACACCACATACCATAACACTTATATCAATTTTATTTCTATTTCACTATTTGCTATTTTTATACGAGTTAAGGGAGGTGTATTTATTCATTTGTTATGGAAGATAATACATTCAGTTTTCAGCTTATTAAATTTTAAGTAGTTGTTGTCGAAATATATTTCTTGTTCAGTAGTTAATTTATTTATTTTATTGATGGTTTCTGGGAGGTATTCTAAATTAGTTGATGTATATAATTGTATATCATCTGCATACATATAATAGTTAATATTGTGCGTATTAATATGGAATTAATAAGGGATGTATATATATTTAAAAATAGGGAATCAAATACTCTACATTTGGAACCCCCATTTCTGGATAGTTGTAAGTTTTAATCAGTCTTTGGATTTTTATTGTGAAAGTTATTTTAGTTAAGTATGTTCGTATAAGTGTTATTATTGTGTGGGTTATCCCGCTATATTGTAGTTTTGAGTAAACATGTTTATTGTGTCAACTGCAGCTGAAAGGTCAAGTAGTATAAGTTATTTTGGATATTGGTAGATATATTATTTGTAGGTCAAGTGGAAAAGTCTCATTATTGAGATTTTATTTATATGCGCTTTGTCTTGGGTTATGTAATTTATTATTTATGATATGTTAGGTAAGAAGGTTTGCGAATATCTGATCTATTAGTTTAGATAAAAAAGATATATTTGGTATTAGTCTATAGTTTTCAGGAAGTGATTTGTCTTGTGGTGGTTTTTAAGTATTGAAATAATTATTGAGTGCTTTAATGTTTGAGGGAAATTGGTATATGATATGAATTTAATATTATATAAGTTTACTTAGTTAGTATATGAGAGGCTGAAAAAGTTTAGCTTTCTTTTTAGTTGGTAAGGTGTGATATTATCAATATTTACATGTTTAAAATGTGTTAATCTTATAAGTTTTTCAATATATTCTGGGGAAATATAGGTAGTGGATTTGATATAATTGATGGTTTACTTAGTTTATTTATGTAGTTTGATCTGAGCTGGTTATCTGTATTAAATTCTATGTAAATGGTCTACGAGTCGATTCCTCACCATGTGTGACAAGCGCCGTCTCCCCATTCATATTACAACCAACTAAACCAACATATCACATGTTATCGATACTAGAGGCATGATTAATTCATTATGTTTTTTATTGTATATATTCTATTTTTTCCTTTTTGTTTTATTCATCCGTGTTTCATGTCTCATTATATGTACTTACTCGTTACCCTACCCCTATCCCACATACCCGTATCATTCGTACATATAATAAACTATTAATCTATCTATCTATCTATCTATCTATAAATGGTTTATATCGTTAATGAGAAATATCGCACCTTACCCAGTGCCGTATAACAACGACAGGGATATGACAACGACACTAGAAGTGGGCGTGTCACTAACTTGATGAACGAAGACGTCCTGTCCGTCATCCTCCGGGGTAATGAAACCGAATCCTGCGAAAGATTTTCAAGGTCATCGCATCGTACATATAACTAGAGATCTACTTCTATACATATGTATATACTGATATATGCTGTTGGAATTAGTAGGTCATCATATCATACACACATCTACTAGTATGAATACTGTGTAATAATAGTATTTAGTACTATAGTATCTACTAGTAATAGTATCTACATTACTACTCTCTATAATATAGGATATAGGAGCCTAAATGGACACTATAATATGTTTGTAAATAAACTTAAAATTTGAAACAATCAAACTATTCTCAATCTTTTCCATTGTTTTCTGTTCACAATTAAGCGTACATTGTATTAAGTCGTACATACAAAACTAGAATTTATAACTTTATATATGAATATCAAACTTACTAGTAGATGAGTATATAAAAAAGGGTATTTCATAATATGAATTTTCGAGAGTATAACAATTGTCTTGTGTTATGAAACTGCTTTTATTCCGTATTTTAAAAATTATAATATTTTGCGCTAACATTACATTATATCAATATTACTGTGATGTATGCCGAAATACCATTCGAAGTATGAACACTTTAGTTCTATACTTTGAAATAAAGTTTGAATAAATATTCGATAAATGTCTGTTCATTGACAACACTATAGTATGTAATACATACTATGTATACTACTATAGCTATACTACTATAGTAGTAGACTTATATATATTTTTATATTTATATATATATATATATATATAATTATAATATCATATATGATTACTTGAGATGTAGTAGGGATATGACATAATATATTGTTTTCTGGTTATTATTAGCAGGTTAAAGTGATACTAAAGCATAGCTAATTAATAGTAATAGTCTATATTACTAATATAGCATCAGGATATAATTACGTAATCACACCATCACGTGACCTATAGGTACCGAATACTAACCCTTGACGACATTAAACCATTTACAAATTCCCATTCTTCTCTTTGTTGACTCATCTATTGGAAATATTGTTTATTATTATCTAGAGATCATGTATATATATATATATATATATATATATATATATTATCGATTACATAACACCTATAGGCTACGTGTAATGTTTTCGTACTAGTGGTAAACATGGTAGTCACGTGTGATGTGCACACTTCCGGTCACGTGTTATCTAGTCACGTGATCACCGTAGCATAATCGTTAGAGAGATCCATATATGGACATAGCGGTACTTGGGTACTTGTGCACCCGGATGTGTGGTTACGTAATGTATCGTATGATGTAATCACTCGTAACTCTGTTAGTTAACCTACTATAGTATACTATAGTATATAGTACTGTAATATATAGTATACTATAGTATTACACAGGCGCTGTTCATATAGGTACCGATATGCCTATTTATATATATATATATATATATATATATATATATATTTAATTATAATGTTATCCTATCGCTTTATTTCATTTTCATTACGTTAATATAATTATTTATTTTTCTCGTTATAATCTATTGGGTGAAAGACTCGACAAGGCATGATTTTTCTTTCATCCAAGCTATTGCCAATCTGATATTATTATTATTATTATATGTTTATGTATGTATGTGTATGTGTGTGTGAGTATGTGCATATCGGAATGCCCGTACACGTCGGGCAGTGCGACACCTCTGAACATACCGTGAAGAGCGGCCTTAACCCGCGCCGTGCTGTTAAACGCGGAGGACATGGCATTGATGGTATTGAATGTATACATCCTTCGCCGCGATGTCGCCCCTATCGGCGTGTATCGGTACTACTAGTATCATTAGTGAGAGCGTTAAGTAGGGCCTTAGTATTTAATCTTTTGAGTATATTAATATATTTACAAAATTATATATATATATATATATATATATATATATATATGGGTCATACTGCTTGTGTGTCTGACTCCTTATATGGTGGCTCAGTTGGCTATAGCCAACTGAGCATTTGTTTACATATATATATATATATATATATATATATATATATATATATATATGACAGACACACAAACAGTAGGATGCGGGTTCAAGCCCCGTTCGGACCATTAAAATGGGTCTTAAATAATATTTAGAAGTGATCTTATATAATTGTGTATACATAAATGATTGGCTCTCGTTAAAACCACGAATGCCTTAACACGAGAGCGGCTTCGAAGGGACATTAGAGCTATACGACGTATGGCATACGTGCTACGTATTGTATTGTTATTGTTATTTAAAATATATATTTACTAAAATAACAATACAATACGTAGTGGTATACGTCCATAGACAATTATACACTATATCCAGGGACATGTCCTTGTTATATCTATAGTGCAGCGATTTCCGGTACACTTTAATAAAAGTATTAAAAGTAATATAAAGTGCGATTGAAGGTGCGAGCGAGAGTGCTATTTATACTATATATACATACTATATATAGCACTATAGTGCGCGTGGTGATTTAAGGGAAGTACGCATGTATACATCTATATGATAGATCTAATAGTTGCTCGATATTAGGTTATAGTATATATATATATATATATATATGTGTGATTACTTAGTATATTAAGGATGTTACGAAATGTCTTATATAACCTACTAATACACCCGCACGAACAGAACACTTACACACGCAAACATACCACTACTAGTGACTAGGGGCGCTGCAACAGGGGGGGCGGGGGGATATGTTCTCACTCCCAACTTTAAAATCTAGGGGACCTCCTCTGTATTGGTCCCCCCCCCCACTTTTACCACAAAATGTATTTTGATTGGTTGGTCCCCCCTACATACACACCATCGTTCCAGCGCCCCTACCATTGACAACATAGTGTTGCAACTTAGGGTGTGTTTTTCGTCATCCAGCTACGCACAACGCGCGACATCGAATTTTACAAAGCCCTATTCACTACATGTAAACTTGTACGAGATATCGGACAGCGTTCGCCGAACAGCTAACTTCGCCGATACACCTTTTATTCCTATCCGCGCAGTTCTTCATTGAATTTGAATTCTAGAACGAACGGCGTCGCACGCATTTGAAGCTCCGCCCATGAGCTGAGTCATAAAATACGTCACAATCATAACGGTATTGCTATTTTTAGGTATTCGCGCATATATTTACCAATAAGTATATGATGATCGACGAAGTTCGACGAAGTTCGAAGAATGGTTGACGAAAAACACTTTGTAAAATTCGATGTCGCGCGTTGTGCGTAGCTGGATGACGAAAAACACACCCTTAGGCGACAGTTTATTCTTACCGTCACGTGATATACTATATATAGTACTACCAAAGCTCGGGGGCTTAGTACTACGATAGTATTATATACTATAGTACAACACAATGCAACCACCGTGTTACATTGTTACACTATACACATACATAGTGTAACAATACCGCATGCAATACTGTTTGCAAACAGTGCGACGACGCATGGCTACGATAACGCAATGTAAACAAGGGGTCACGTGGGTCTCGGGTAGTCACGTGACGGGGTCATCGGTCAGCGCTAGTAGTAGTAGTATACTATAGTAGTAGTAGTGGTAGTAGTAGTAGTAGTAGTAGTAGTAGTAGTAGTAGTAGTAGTAGTAGTAGTAGTAGTAGTAGTAGTAGTAGTAGTAGTAGTAGTAGTAGTAGTAGTAGTAGTAGTAGTAGTAGTAGTAGTAGTAGTAGTAGTAGTAGTAGTAGTGGTAGTAGTAGTAGTAGTAGTAGTAGTAGTAGTAGTAGTAGTAGTAGTAGTAGTAGTAGTAGTAGTAGTAGTAGTAGTAGTAGTAGTAGTAGTAGTAGTAGTAGTAGTAGTAGTAGTAGTAGTGGTAGTAGTAGTAGTAGTAGTAGTAGTAGTAGTAGTAGTAGTAGTAGTAGTAGTAGTAGTAGTAGTAGTAGTAGTAGTAGTAGTATACTATAGTAGTAGTAGTAGTAGTAGTAGTAGTAGTAGTAGTAGTAGTAGTAGTAGTAGTAGTAGTAGTAGTAGTAGTAGTAGTAGTAGTAGTAGTAGTAGTAGTAGTAGTAGTAGTGGTAGTAGTAGTAGTAGTAGTAGTAGTAGTAGTAGTAGTAGTAGTAGTAGTAGTAGTAGTAGTAGTAGTAGTAGTAGTAGTAGTAGTAGTAGTAGTATACTATAGTAGTAGTAGTAGTAGTAGTAGTAGTAGTAGTAGTAGTAGTAGTAGTAGTAGTAGTAGTAGTAGTAGTAGTAGTAGTAGTAGTAGTAGTAGTAGTAGTAGTAGTAGTGGTAGTAGTAGTAGTAGTAGTAGTAGTAGTAGTAGTAGTAGTAGTAGTAGTAGTAGTAGTAGTAGTAGTAGTAGTATACTATAGTAGTAGTAGTAGTAGTAGTAGTAGTAGTAGTAGTAGTAGTAGTAGTAGTAGTAGTAGTAGTAGTAGTAGTAGTAGTAGTAGTAGTAGTAGTAGTAGTAGTAGTAGTAGTAGTAGTAGTAGTAGTAGTAGTAGTAGTAGTAGTAGTAGTAGTAGTAGTAGTAGTAGTAGTAGTAGTAGTAGTAGTAGTAGTAGTAGTAGTAGTAGTAGTAGTAGTAGTAGTAGTAGTAGTAGTAGTAGTAGTAGTAGTAGTAGTAGTAGTGGTAGTAGTAGTAGTAGTAGTAGTAGTAGTAGTAGTAGTAGTAGTAGTAGTAGTAGTAGTAGTAGTAGTAGTAGTAGTAGTAGTAGTAGTAGTAGTAGTAGTAGTAGTAGTAGTAGTAGTAGTAGTAGTAGTAGTAGTAGTAGTCATGCTGATACATTCGCTACAACGTATTCCTATAGATAGCGTATATACATGTATATGAAATATATCTAGTGCCATTAATATTAATAATATTATCACACGGATTTGTTTTTACTGTGGTATACCCTATTACCATACATATCTCGGCCACTGTCCAGGAGGATTATCCCGTGCCTGGCTTGCTCTGGTTGTCGGTAACCCACGTTTAAACCGTCGTGGTCTTGAGATTAGTTTTTAATTATTATAATACATAATGTTTTTTAATATATAATATCTATATTTCTAAATTTTATAATTGACTTATTTACGTATATGCTGATTTGTTTTTAATATATACATATACATTTGTTTATGTGTATATTTATTCACTTATACTTACAGTTATATCACAATATATACCTATTTATTTATATACATTTAATTTATAATATATACATTACAAATAGTTATCAACATGAATACTTGCTATCACTGTTCACTTTCTAATGATTATCTAGTAATAGAGTGTTCAACATGTAATAAATATATTCACCAAATGTGTCTGTTTAATGCTAACTGTTTACCAGAAAAATGGATTAACAGTAATACGCCATCAAAAGCGGTTTTACAAATATTTAACAGTGTTAACTTTGCATTCACATGTACTTCATGTATTGATGCTATATCTATTGATAATCAATCACAAAGTACTATATCTGATATTTCTACAAATACGATACTAAATTCTGAAAGCTATAATACAGATACAATTACTGACACTACTTACCCTACAGACACGTATACATATATACCGACATTACAATCAATTGCTGATGATATAAAGGAAATAAAAATAATATTAAATAAAACGAATATACCCACATACGCTGAAAAATTAATAAAATCTACTAATAATATGATAGAAACCAATTTAAATGTAACTAATAATATCAAACTACTACCTAAAGCACCAGACTCATTTAGTATCGTAATTGAAAATATTAGAAAGCTAAATTCAAATAATAACATAATCAATAATATGTTCACACAAATGCAACTAAATACAAATATTATTTCTAAAGTTAAATATAATTACAAAAATATTGAAATATCATTTAACTCTCATTATGCCCAATCTCTTTTTATATCGTCAATTCATTGTTTAAAACATTCAGTATACAGTCAATTATTTATTAGGAATTCTGTTGACGACAAAACACTCCTATATGGTAAAATTATCTATCATGCAATAAAATCTAAATATGTAGTAGATCATAAATGTGTTTTCAATAGATTTAGAAATACTTATGAATTGAGATCTATAAATGCATATACTAAAAGAATCGACTGGTCAATCAATCCTTTATCAATATCAGATGACAATATAGAAAAATATACTAATAGCTTTAATAATTATATATCTAATATACAAATAAATAAAAATTCACAAAATAAACGCGTAAACCCTACAAATAGATATTCTAATCTACACAATAATATTATAGATAAACCTACATGACTTTTAAATGATAAATATATAAAGTGTGCTTTGATCAACTCACGCTCAATAAAAGCTAATATCGAAATATTATCAGACTTCATTACTGAATTTAATCTCGACATAATAGCAATTACTGAAACTTGGCTTACACATGACTTTACTCCTTTAATTTCCCAACTTATTAACGATACTTACATTTTTAAACACACTCCACGAAATACACTACATGAAAACAAAACCGGAGGTGGTATTGGTATTCTTTTTAAAAAATCAATGAAATTAATAAGCTACACAAACTATATTATCTCTGGTTCTGAATGCATCATAGTTGTATTACAGACATCTACAAATAATTACACTAGATTTGTAATAATATACCGACCACCATCTAATAATTATATATCATTTATAGATGATCTCAATGATCTTCTTATTTCGATTAAACTAAATAATACAATTTTACTCGGAGATTTTAACTTCCATGTTAACCTAAAGGATACCCCCTCATTACGACTACTCTCCCTGACTGAATCACACTTACTTCACCAACACGTCAATAAACCTACACATACTTCTGGAAATACTTTAGATTTAATTTTTTCCACTAATAGTCAATATCTCATACTCAATAATTTCGAAATTCGACATATAATAACTGATCACTATGCTGTCACTTTTCTTCTCAATATAAAAAGTGATAATATTAGCCATTCCCAAATTAAATATAGAAACCTCAAAGCAATATCAATTTCAACATTCTCCTTTGATCTTTTATCGTCGCTAACTCACGATATAAAAATCAATACATTAAATAATATCCTAACAAATATCCTTAACAAACACGCTCCTCAAAAAAATAAAACTATTCGAAATAACAGAAAATGTTGGTTTAATCAAGAAACAATATTAGCCAAACAAAATATGAGAAGATGTCAAAGACAATATTCTAAACATCCTAATATCCAACTTCTTAACCAATTTATAGTTTCTAAAAAAGTATTTAAAAAATCCATTGTAGCAGCTAAAATTCAGCATTACGAAACAGAAATTAATAATTGTAACGGAGATATACGTAGATTATATAAATTTAAAAATACTTTATTAGGAAAAACGAAACAAAAATATCTACCTGATATACCCTATGATATCATGTGCATTCAGTTCTCTCACTTTTTTACTGACAAACTTAACAAACTACATACATCCCTCACACTTAATTATAATAATACAATACCCATTACACTACCAAATACTACTTGTCATCAACTTTCATTATTCCTCCCAACAACTAATGATAAAATAAAAATATTACTTAATTCGTCTAAATCATCTGCTCCTCATGATCCCATACCCGTATCTCTTATGAAAAGAATCATTAATAGTATTACAATACCCATTGTTAAAATAATTAATGATTCCCTAAACTCTGGATACGTCCCGACACAACTGAAACACGCAATAGTAACTCCGATACTTAAAAAAAATAAACTAGACATCAATGACCTAAATAACTACCGACCCATATCTCAATTACCTACAATAGCCAAACTTTTAGAAAAAGTTGTATATTTTCAACTTAATAATTACTTACATACTTACCAACTAATAGATAAATATCAAAGTGCATATCGTTTACATCATAGTACAGAAACTTCTGTACTACATGTTATTGATAATGTTATTAAATCTCTTGATATTCATTCTAATATACAATTACTCCTTCTCGACTTATCTGCTGCGTTTGATACTCTAGATCATATTATTTTAAAACAAAGATTAATTGATATCGGTCTAACTGACAAAGCTTTAGATTGGATGATGTCATTCATCTCGAATCGTACATTCTCTATAAAAACTGGAAACCACTATTCTCAACCAAATAATTTAAAAACAGGTGTACCTCAAGGTTCTGTACTTGGACCTATTCTGTTTCTAATCTATATTAGACCTATATCTAGCATCATTAGACAATATAAGCATATCAAATATCATCTTTATGCTGACGATATACTTCTATATAGTACTATATCTCAACACAGTCTATCTCATCGTAATGAGTTATCCAACTGTGCAAATGACATACATGTGTGGCTAACAAATAATAAGTTAAGTCTTAACACTAACAAATCTGAATTAATTAATATTCCTAGCTCTTACAATGATTTTCCAATTATATCAATTAATAGTATAATCATTAATCCTAGTTCCAAAATGAAATATCTAGGAATAACTATTGACCGCGATATGTCGTTGAATTACCATATTCAAAGTATATGTAGTAAAGCTAACCATAATCTATATAACATTCGGCATATACGTAAATATATCAATAATAATCTAACTTATATTTTAATTAATTCATTAGTTTTTTCGTCAATTGATTACTGTAACTCTATACTAATTGGACTCCCCCAATCCACGATATTACCTATTAATCGTATTATCAGATCAGCTGTGAGAACGATATATCGGCAACCACGCGGGGATCACTCAAGTGTCACCTTAAAGATGAAATCACTTAGGATACTATCAGCATCAGAACGTGCTGAGAAAAGAGTACTGTGTATCGCTCACAAGGCCCTAACTACTCATCAGCCCGAATATATACGATCTTCACTCCAATTGATACAACCTCTTAGAACTACAAGATCAACTGAGGATATCTTACGATTTGAAGTAGGCGTCCCCAATCTAACACGTACGACAAAGCGTGCTTTCTCGTACGCTCTTCCTCGATTATGGAATCCTATTCCTCGTTCTATACGAGAAATTGTAAATTTGTCAACGTTTAAACGTAACCTGGTAGAATATTTATTAAATCGTTAATTAATAATTCAACCTACTTTTATATTTAAATTAGTGTTATACCTATATCTCCTTATTTAATTTGTCTTTTTTTTATTAACACAACACTTAACAGAGCAAACCTATTGCTATACAATTGAGTGTCTAAATAAACCATTTTGATTTGATTTGATTTAGTAGTAGTAGTAGTAGTAGTAGTAGTAGTAGTAGTAGTAGTAGTAGTAGTAGTGGTAGTAGTAGTAGTAGTAGTAGTAGTGGTAGTAGTAGTAGTAGTAGTAGTAGTAGTAGTAGTAGTAGTAGTAGTAGTAGTAGTAGTAGTAGTAGTAGTAGTAGTAGTAGTAGTAGTAGTAGTAGTAGTAGTAGTAGTAGTAGTAGTAGTAGTAGTAGTAGTAGTAGTAGTAGTAGTAGTAGTAGTGGTAGTAGTAGTAGTAGTAGTAGTAGTGGTAGTAGTAGTAGTAGTAGTAGTAGTAGTAGTAGTAGTAGTAGTAGTAGTAGTAGTAGTAGTAGTAGTAGTAGTAGTAGTAGTAGTAGTAGTAGTAGTAGTAGTAGTAGTAGTAGTAGTAGTAGTAGTAGTAGTAGTAGTAGTAGTAGTAGTAGTAGTAGTAGTAGTGGTGGTGGTGGTAGTAGTAGTAGTAGTAGTAGTAGTAGTAGTAGTAGTAGTAGTGGTGGTAGTAGTAGTAGTAGTAGTAGTAGTAGTAGTAGTAGTAGTAGTAGTAGTAGTAGTAGTAGTAGTAGTAGTAGTAGTAGTAGTAGTAGTAGTAGTAGTAGTAGTAGTAGTAGTAGTAGTAGTAGTAGTAGTAGTAGTAGTAGTAGTAGTAGTAGTAGTAGTAGTAGTAGTAGTAGTAGTAGTAGTAGTAGTAGTAGTAGTAGTAGTAGTAGTAGTAGTAGTAGTAGTAGTAGTAGTAGTAGTAGTAGTAGTAGTGGTAGTAGTAGTAGTAGTAGTAGTAGTAGTAGTAGTAGTAGTAGTAGTAGTAGTAGTAGTAGTAGTAGTAGCTGCAGCTAGAACGTGTGATTTACGACGGTGACAATCGATGTCTCTCTCTCTCTCTCTCTCTCGGTGTGTGTGTGTGTGTGTGTGTGTGTTAGTAAAGTGTCCGCAACACCGCACCGTCCAGCACGCCGCGATGTGCTCGACCCATGTATGCAATTAAGCTAGCATTTATATATAAGCATATATTATATAATTATATAATTATATGCCTAAGCATATACATGCAAACACACATATATATATATATATATATTAACCAATAAGTGTAATAGATATACTTTATATACGTTATATGTTATACATATGTTCATGTTGCTGCGGAAAATACACGTATTTTATTTATATTATTGTTAATTACTAATTACTATATATATATATATTCATCAACAATAATCATCCACGAATATCAGTACTTTATATATACATGGAAACAAAATAAAATATGAAAACATATTTATCGTTAAAGTTATAGTTGTATATGATATGGCTATAGTCAATACATTTAATGAACATGTTATACAAGTCAGTAGTAAATTAGCTTCAAACATTTGTTAGCCTAATAAATATTGCAATGACTACCTTAAAATAGTAAATATTCTTCATTATTTGTATCTCCTCTCACAATTAGCGAGGTCATTAAAACTATTGATAATTTTTCTCCAAAAATATCTAAGAATGAACTCGATATATCCATTAAACTCATAACATTAATCTCATCCACTATAGCTGAACCTTAACATATATTTTTAATCTTTCTTTCTTAACAGACATTTTTCTACATTTGTTTAAATAATCCAAAATTATTCCCATCTATAAATCTGGTAACCGTAATGACTTTAATAATATAGACTTGTAAAATTGTTTTTCTCAATATTACGACATTTCTGTGATTTTCTTATAATAATAATACGTTCACAATTTGGATTTCGGAAAGGTCTCAGTACCATCCATGTTATAGAAAACCTTAAGAAATGTATTATTAATTCGTTGTTCTCCAATAAATACTGTGTTGGCTTATTTATTGAATTAAAAAAGCATTTGACACGTGCAACCATGAAATACTCCTAAAAATCTTAAATTTGACGGTGTAAAGGATTACCTCTATCGTGGTTATCATTATATTTTAAAGACATAAGTGAGTTTATATAGTAAAATACATGTAGGTCTAATACTACTAATATAGATATCGGTGTCCCAAGGATCTATTCTTGGGACGCTCATTTTATTTTATTTATTTATAACATGCCGACCTGCACTATTAATAATACTTGTGTACTATTTGTAGATGACACAAATATTATAATTAGTGATTTTTCAGCCAACAAACTTAAAAGTAAATAACAGTTGACAGTTGACAATATAATGATATAACATATACGGTCAAGTGCAAATAAGTTGACATTGCGAAATTAACATTGCTAAAACGCATGTCATGCATGAAATATCCTTTATAAATAATATAGAATTTTAAATAGTAATTTCAATAAGCCTTTAGTACAAGTGTCTGAAACAAAGTTATTTTGGTTAATCATCGATAGTTCATTGAACTAGAAATCACATTTTCAATTCATAAAGAATAACTTCTTATTTATTGGATTATAAAAAATGTATCATTCTACCTTAATGAATAGGCTATAATTAAACGTTATTATGCACTTTGGTATCCCCATTTAATTTATTGTTTAGAAATATGGGGGCATATAAATCTAATATTAACTGCATTCATGTTATACAAAAAAAAGTATTGAAATTAGTTTTTTCTAAACCCATTGATTTTAGTTCAAAAAAACTATTTATAGATCACAAGTTATTAAATATTGTTGATTTTTGTAAATATAAAACACTAATATTTATGCATAGAATATATTATAAAACTTGTAGTTAATGTATTTATAAATATTATAAAATAATAACTAGGTACAAAGTAACCAGAAGTAACCTACATACAATTAATACAATAAGTACTTTTGATTTAATAAAAAATTATAATAGATATAACTATATGAGTAATTATTTAATATCATATATACCAAGACTTTGAAATGAATTAAATATTGATAAAAAAAATTAGTATATGGTTCCCTATTCAGCAATAATATTTTTAATTATATTTTAACCTTGTACATTATTTTTCTACTATTAGTTTCTATAATGGGGTGTACCTCAAATTTTATATTATCATTTTTAAATTTTCATAATTTCAATATTTGTAATACAGTTTATCTTTACTCATACTTTTAATGTAATGTGAAACCCGCTTAAAGTGGGTTTATTACATTATTTTTATTTTGATTCATATTTTATACTAAAATTACACTTCGATTTATCTACATAAATAAAACTAATATTTATTATATTAAATAAGTAATATAATTTATCTAGATATATATATATATATATATATATATAATCTCGTTCAATTCTAAACTTGAAATCTATCTAAATATTTGTTACTTTATGTAGATAATATAATTTTGAATATTTGCTAATACATATATTATTCTTTATATTAAATTGTCATTTATTTAATCTCCTTAACCTTTCTTGTCTGTGTTTAATTTATTATTTTAGTTTAGTTAGTTTTAATGTTTATTTATAACTAATGTTATATATTACATGATGATTTTTGATCATTATGTAAAGTCCACGAGAACAATGTGTAATCTTATTCATAATTAGATTTATTGTAAACAGGAGCTCAATTTAGATATAACCTTATGTTATATTAATTTATTATTTTTTTTATGAATTCCAATTATAATTGTACTAAATTCAAGATTTTATATGAGTATTTGTATTTTATGAGTACATGGTTCACTATGTTAAATACTTTTTTTAATTCCATAGTAAAATAATAATGGTAATTGTCTCGATACGCAATGCCATATACATCTAAGGGGCGAATACTGTATAAATATATAACGTATTTGAGCACTGTTTCTATAATTACTCGAGTAATTATCGATCGGTTGTCAAAACCATATCTGATAATAATAATATATATATATATATATTGACGTATACCATTATATATAATGTGTATAGTATAATCAAAGATTTTCCAAAGGAAAGATATTGCACTCCCTATCTATCTCTAGTACCTCGAAATGTAAATTTAAAATGAAAAAACAATATTAACACTAGATAGCGAAATAGTATATTAAATGTTAAATCATGTGATATTTTTATTTAAATTTCTTGTTTTCTAATTATATACATACATACACTTACATCATTACAATATAATACAATACATGTAGTTTTTTTTAATATTAGATTTATAACAATATATTTATCATTTATTTTATTTGTTTATATTAAATATAACTAATCAGTGTATTCTATTGTTATATAATTATATTATCATTTTAAAATCATGTAAATACATATTATAATACAATATACATGTATATTGTATATAATTTATTATTTACTATTACAATAAATATAGAAATGTCTTATTATCTGAATAATACCGCTAGATGGCAATATCGAATTATTAGGTGACACAAATATACACAAGTGCAATATCTTTCCTTTGGAAAATCTTTGGTATAATAGTACCTATAATTTATAAAATATAGTGTGTATAAACAATGTAAATATATATATACACAACGTATCCTATGTAGATATACACGCGCAAGTGTTTGTGTACATTGTTATTGCGATAAAACCGAGGTAGAGGGAGGATGGGGTGGGATGGGGTGGGGTGGGGTGGGGTAGTCAGGGGGAGGAGGAGATACATGCGCGATGATCGGCGCATCGATCACATCGCATGATGAGTCATCTCCAAGCCACGCCCCCCCTCCCCCGCGAGCTACGGATGATGATTCATCGTTGGTATTATCTACCCGCTCTCTCCACCGCGTGACGCCACCGCTACTGATAAACAGATAATAAGTTACCGTGGTTACCGCGTAAACAAACCCCTATAAAGACAATGATATCTTCTATATTGTATACCTACTTATGTATTCCGTGAATATTTCAATACATATTCTTTTGTATCTAATATGTTCTTGATATATATATATAAGTATATTTAATTGAAATACAGTCAAAGCTCGATAACTCAACATTGACGGGACGGAGTTTTCATGTATATTTGCATAACATTTTTTTAATATAAAATACAAATAGTAAATCCAAAAATAACAATAATGTACAATAAAATAAATACCATAAATTAATACTATATCAATACACACGAGTAAGTTACTTTATCAAGAAACCTAATTATGTAGCAACTGTATCGTTATAATGAATTAACAGCATTTAGTATGTTGATTTATATTTGTTGAGTAATAGGGTTTTTGTTAACATGTTAAAGATACGAATCCAACCAAATATTTTGTGGATGTTGAGTTATCGGCATGTTGAGTTACCGAGCTTCTACTGTATATGTTATATATAAAAAATATATATTTGTTTACATGTATTATATATTTTGATACATTGTAATAGTACCTATATATAGGTACTTATATATAATGTATAAATTATAGTGCGTATAAAAAATGTTTATATATCATTTTGTTTTTCAATTAATTCAATTAAATAGATAGGAAAAAGTTATTTTCACTATAGATAGTCTATTGTATTTATTATTTGGATTATTTCCAAGTAATGTTCTGCTATATATTAAGATTATATATATATATATATATATATATATATATATATATATATATATATCTATAGATTACTGTTTTTGTTTATAATGTAATTATATATTCTATATAAAATGATATGTTGAAAATTACCACTAATTATAAATTGTAAATTAGTATAATACATACATAAAAATCTTTATAATAATTGTTAACATAATAAAATTAAAAAATGTAAATGTAATTAAAACTTATATAAGTTATAAGTAGCTGTTATAATATTAAGTTGTGTGCGTATATAGTTAAATATTATATACAGTATAATGTACACACACACACACACACACACACACACACACACACACATATATATATATATATATGTAAACTGTACATTATTGTGCAATTGTACATTATTCTTCTTTATGTGAATATGGAATGCATCACAATATAATATCTGAACATATATCGAATAAGATAAGCATTCAAGCATTCTTTGTTGTAGCTGATAGAAACGATCAAATTAGCAATACTGATAGGGTAAATAATCTCAATAAGGAATGTTCTCTAATACGGACCCCCCCAGTATATCAGGAACTTTAAATCTAATAAAATATGTTCAATGTATACAATATTCCTAATTTTATATTTAATCTAAATAAATATTTATTTTTTTATTATTTAACATTATCTTAATATATTCAATAAACTAATGTTTGTATAAATACTTTTTTATCTATAAATTTTTGTTATTTATTTCAAATTTGTCATTTCTACCTCCACTCTCCAAGAAAATACAATTATATAATTATTTTAACTGCAGTTAAAATTCATGCTACTTAACCCATCTATATATGTTACGATATATATATATATATATACTATAGGTACAGTTTCAAGCATACCTGAACAATGATGGAATGTAAGGAATGTGATGGAATATAAGGAATGTGATCGAGTGTAAGGAATGTGAAGTATTACAGATGGAATTTAACCCTGGGGTTAATTAGTTAATTAATGCAATTAAGCGACTTTGAGTTTTAGTTGATTAAATAAATTAAATACACATTTAATATAATATGTTTATAAATAAATTAATATATAGATTACATTTATATTTATATATTAACTAATATATATATATACATATTCGAGATCATTCCTCTACTTCCTCTTACCAACACATATCTCCATGGTTCACATTTAACAAACGCTCTGCTTATCGCATATTATCTATTGTTCATTCCTCAATATACTCTTCAAATTGCCCTATATATATTTCTGCTTCTCTAGTACAAAGAGCTCCCCTTCCATCACTTAGAAACCATGCATCTCACCTTATTTCTACCCCTATTCTACGTCCCTCAAACATGAATACTCGGGCACTGAGTTATATTGGTCCTAAGCTATGGAATTCACTCCCGCCCTATATTAGATCCATAAAATCGCATAAAACATTCATGACATATATACAACAATTGATCTCAGGTGGGAACCTGAATTACTAATATTGTTTGTCATTATTATTTAATTTATTAATATCCGTACGGCTTATTCTATTTTATTTTTATTATTATTATTGGTATTTATTGTTTACCTACTTTTATTATTTGTATTCTATTATATACACTTTTGAGAAATCATTTATGATTTATTTAAGTGTTTAAATAAACATTTAATGTAATCAATCAATCAATATATATATATATATATATATATATATATATATATATATATATATATATATATATATAAATACATACACATATATAAATACAACTCTTGAGAGTTCATCGATCGATATTTAAGAATTTAAGGAACCTACAAAATACGTCTGAGATATCGAATTATTCTTATTCGAATGTATTTACATTTTTACATAGGTACAAAAGCACATTATAATTTGTAAAAGTCTTAGTTTCTGAGATATAGATACTCTGATATATCGATAGGTGAATATATATATATATATATATATATATATATTTAGACTATTGTATATTTATAATTATATTCTTATAATATCTAAATTAATTAACTTAATTAACTTAATTAGTAACAATGATGCATCGATTCCTGGAAGAGATATATATATATAGAGACTATTGTATATATATACAATAGTCTATATATATATATATACAGTAAAACCTCTCTATAAGAAACCTCTTTATAAGAAAAACCTCTTTATAAGAAAATTGTTCACACATTTGGTTGGAATTCAACCTTTTCCACATTAAAAAACCTCTTTATAAGAAAATCTTATAAGAAAAATATAAGAAAAACCTCTTTATAAGAAACTAATTATATACAAAATAATTATATATAAATAGAAGTATTGTATATTGATAAAAATTATAGAAATTAATTATTATATAAGATATTTTTTTTTCCTACAAATATTCTATACTACATAAATAGCTCGAAATGAATTAAAATGAATTAATAATTGTTATTGTATATCCATAAATTTATTAAAATTATTAAAATGAATTAATAAATGTTATTATATCCTTAAATGTATTGATGATACACTTTATTATATTATACAATTAATTGTTAAATTATAGATTATTATAATATTGTAATATATACATTGTACAGATAAAATTATTTTAAATCAAACAATTATTAAAAACTATTTTAAATAAATCACATTTCTAAACATCCTTTTGATTAATACTTTTAAATAAATATAAATAAATGAATATACTCTATATATATATAACCTATAGGTTATATAATGCAATTATATTAATGCAATTATAAATTAATTCTTAAAATCATTCTAAAAGTAAAAACCTCTTTATAAGAAAACCTCTCTATAAGAAACAAAGTACTGAAAAAAAATAGTTTCTTATAGAGAGGTTTTACTGTATATATATATTGTATACAATCAATATATATATTTATAATTATATTCTTATAATATCTAGATTAATTAAATTGATTAATTTAATTAACTTAATTATCAACAATTATGTATCGAATCCAGGAAGAAAAGTGAAAGCGATTAGCTTTTTTAATTAGATACCTCCTAACAGTATCTACATGCGGCCAACATATGTCTCAAATGTTAAACGTACAACATACATATATGTAAATTGTAAACTATATATGTATACATATTTTAATTTGTATATACTAAACCATTTGAATCATTTTATGTTATTACATTTCAATACTTTTTTATTATTTTATTCGAACTTTTTGTTTTATATTTGTTTGCACAAGTTTTAACACATTTTATTTTATTAGTTTATTTAATGGATTGATGAAACATGATGAAATACGCTGAGGGACATTATTTTTATTATTATTATTATTCTCTTTATATATATTTCTTTACTCTTATTATATTGTATTCTAGTACACAAGTCTTATTATTATTGTATAAATGTCCCAAAGCTATTATATTCATATACTATGGAGGTATCGACTTAATAAAGCTAATTATAGCTTTCAATGATCCTCCTTAGACAATTGTCTATAAACTGATTTCATTCATTCATTCATATATATATACCCATATAATAGTAATAGCCTCATAATATCAACATAATTATCTTACCTTACCGGATCGGGATTGTTTCCCGAGCACTTTCAACAATTTTCTTCCACGTCGTCCCGTCATTCATAGCTGTTTTCAGTGATGCAGTCGTCAGTCCCGTATCATCACATAGCTGTTTTTCGGTTTTACCAGTTTTTCTGGGTCGTCCAATCTTTGTTCTTCCATGGTTAGGTGTCCACAACAAAACATCTTTTACGATTTCTTCCTCACTTCGATAACAATGGCCTGCGAAACGTGTTATTTATATACGTATTATACTTGTTAGTGGTGGAATATTTCCGTAAAGGCTTCGTAAAGAAACTTCGTTGGATGCTCTTTCCATGATATATTTAATATGGCTCTCAACATTCTTGTGTAAGTGCCATCGAGCTTTTCTCATGTTTTTTAGTTAGGGTCCAATATTCAAAGCCGTATAATAAAACATATTCTACCACGGCTCTGAAGAAGTTCTTCTTTAGAGTTGTGCTGAGTGGTGATTTCCACATGGAACTTAACTTGTCTAGAGCTGCCCAGGATTTGGCTATTCTTATTTTTATTTCTTTATCGGTCGATTTTATTTCGCTTCCAAGATAAATGAAATTATAATTTGTCAAGACTTTCAAGACTTTTTAAGACATCTAGAGATTTTACTGTTTTATTTGAGTTTATGTTCTTGTGTTGTCTTGTGTTTTAATATTTACTTTGAGATCTACTGTTTTCCCACTTTCTTCTAAGACATTCAGTAGGTTTTCAGAATTTCTGCTAGAATCTGCAAATATTACAAGATCGTCAGCATAATCTGTATCTGTTATCTTAATTGCTGGATATCTTCTATTTCGTTGTTTCGATAGTGTTAGGCCTATATCTTTATTTTCATCAATATATATTCTTAATACGTAATATAGTGTAATAATAAATAATAATGGTGCCAGAATATCCCCCTGTAGAACACCTGCATTTATATCAAAATATTCTGTGTCACCATCAGGTGAAATCTACAAATATTAGGCTTGCCTCAAGATTCTTTTCTTTAACACCTTCGATTATCCTTCTTACAGTTATAATTTGTCCGACGGTTGATCTGTTATTTCTGAAGCCATTTTGATTTGGTCTGAGGATCATATATAGGGTAGGTATTCTGTATTATTTCTCGTAGTATATATTTTTTCCACATTGCATGTTAGTGTAATACCTCCATAATTTTCTGTAACATTTTCTGGTGTGGAGATATTACCTCTCATCCAGCGGGTCCCCAGGTGGTGGATAGAGGACCAACCTCCATATATGGAGTGTTAGCTGCAAATACAAGAATAATATATTCAATAAGCAGTCCTGAACCAAAAATCAGAGAGGTACCTTGGCAATATCTATTACTCTGTTGCCACCCGCACCAGGGTTACGTTGCAAACCATTGGAGCAGTAATGGTGTTGATATTAAACGGAAGAACCAACTTAAGGCCAACTGTTAATATTAATGAGTCAAATAGGCAACTGCCCGCAATGTAGTAGTGGCGAGCACATTTGCGTAATAAGCTAACGAAAAGCACATGAACATCAACATAATAGCATAACTAATAGCCTAAAATGTTTACATTGTGCTATTATGCTGCTATTATGTTGCCATTAAAATCTATATGCTGCTATTATGTTGCCATTAAAATTATATTATGCTGCTATTAATTTGTAATGATATTGTGCTAATATGTTGTTTCTATTATTATAATAGAAAAATTAGCAAAATATCAAAATTATTATTATTATAATGACAACAATTAGTTGACAAATATTTCAAGAAATAAATAAAAAAATAAAAAAATATATTTAAAATATTACAAAATATGTTAAGGTCCGGCACAATATGGCATTTATTTACATGGTAACCTAGGAGATTTATCTATAATTATTGTTTTACTAAAAGCTCTATAACTTTATAAATACATAAAATACATACAACTTTTTTTATATATTTTACAATATGTTTAGTGCTATATATATAGTTGATTTTTTTTTGTATAAGATTACAACTAATTTAAAATAGAAACAAATGTTATTGCCATAATGTATCGTAATTACAAAATCTTACTATTAAATAAGTTATTAGAAATAGTCATTTAGGTGTCGGTAATTGGATACTTTCCCCCTACTCTTTATACGGAGACTATATACTAATATATTAGTAAATACAATAGTAAATTGTTAGATGTGTATGCAATGTATCTAAAAAGGTTTCAATACGTGTCTCAAATATGAGATAAGATTATTATTATATAATATTATTATTATATAATATTACTATTTGTAATAATACTAATATATATATATATATATATATAGTTTTAATACAAATATCGTGTGTTTATTTCGCTATCATTCGCTAAATCCTGAAAACGTAATTCCATTATCAGAGTTTACCGAATAATACCGGGGAGATAATACGTCGTACACTGTAGCCAAGTATACATTGTACATTGTACATTGTACATTGTACATTGTACAATTTACATTGTACAATTTACAATGTACAATGTACAATGTACAATGTACAATGTACACTGTACAATGTACAATGTACAATGTACAATGTACAATGTACAATGTACAATGTACACTGTACAATGTACAATGTACAATGTACAATGTACAATGTACAATGTACATTGTACAATGTACAATGTACAATGTACAATGTACAATGTACAATGTACAATGTACAATGTACAATGTACAATGTACAATGTACAATGTACAATGTACAATGTACAATGTACAATGTACAATGTACAATGTACAATGTACAATGTACAATGTACAATGTACAATGTACAATGTACAATGTACAATGTACAATGTACAATGTACAATGTACAATGTACAATGTACAATGTACAATGTACAATGTACAATGTACAATGTACAATGTACAATGTACAATGTACAATGTACAATGTACACTGTACAATGTACAATGTACAATGTACACTGTACAATGTACAATGTACAATGTACAATGTACAATGTACAATGTACAATGTACAATGTACAATGTACAATGTACAATGTACAATGTACAATGTACAATGTACAATGTACAATGTACAATTTACACTGTGACACACACACAATGGTAAACAATATGTACTAAAAATCATCTACGACATACTCATTGTGTATGTGTGCGTTGTGTGCGCGTATTCAAGTGTGTATGTTGTGTATGTATATAGTTGTATGTATGTGAATACACACACACATATATATATATATTATCGTATGTGTATGTGAATATATATATATATATATATATATATATATTTATATTTATATGTAAATATATCAATACCCATGAACTATGCGGTCTA
This sequence comes from Osedax fenrisi, assembly GCA_964019155.1. Taxonomy (NCBI): domain Eukaryota; kingdom Metazoa; phylum Annelida; class Polychaeta; order Sabellida; family Siboglinidae; genus Osedax; species Osedax fenrisi. The sequence goes on from OZ025246.1 coordinate 21,913,084, forward strand.
TATAAACACACACACACACACACACACGCACATAAACATACACGCCAATATAGACGGAGTGTGATGTTATGCTAGTGAGTGTTAGCGCGTGCGAGCGCGCACATCACCGGGCATCTGACATGCGCAGACTGACGGGCGGGCGGGGGCGGGGCGATATCGATCGTAGGTCATCGCGCGCGCGAGTGGTGTTGCGATTGACCACTCGGTCAGACCAATATAACAATACTACCGCCGCTCTCGCGCATGCGTAAAGTTCCTATTACGTAATCAGCGCATTAGAGAGCGCATGCGCAATAGCGATGGTCAAACTATTTAGTATCGGTGTGTCGGAATTATTATTTTTAGTGTATTAATTTATTAATTTAAAACGTATTATATATGACATCGTTAGTTAGTTCATTTTGATTAGCTAACACGAATAATAAATAGAAAATAACAGATATACACGTATTTCTGTTCTTTTCTCATTATTATCATTCGTATTAGCTAATACAAATGAGCTAACTTATAATGTCATGTGATAAGCTTTACATTACAAATGATTATATTTCATGCAAGTTAACACGTTTGTGACTAGGGATGTAAATGATGCCGAGCTTTTAATGCCCAGCCGAGACTATTGATTTTTAATGCCGAGCCGAGACTTTTATTTTCGGAAAAAAAACGAGCACGAGCCCGAGCCGAGTTGAGACTTTAGGTAACTGAGACTGAGACTACATCATGCTTAAGATTTGACTGGCATCATTTACATCACAAATTGTGACTGACTGCGATTAAATAAACATATCGTTACGATGAAATGGACATATAAGTATAACAATAGATATCCATCTATATCGAAAAAACTCATTATATTAATTACATCATATAAGTATTCCACTTTAGGGCATCATAGTGTCTTCAAAAATGCGCCCACATTTATATGTAAATAGATAGGGAGCATTATTTTCACTGTAAATTGTCCACTGTATTTATTATTTGGCTGATTGCCAACAATTTTTCTGCTATATATTAAGATTATATTTATCTATAGATTACCATTTCTGTTTTTAATATAATTATATATTTCTATATAACATGATATGAACATTTTAAAAATAGACACTGCATCATTATATATATAATCTTTATATACTAGAAATGTTAGGGGAATATGTAATACTGAACCGCTACTAAGATTTGTAACACAAGTATATAGCCGAAATTAATATTCTGAGTAAATAGATTTGAAAATTACTAATTTATTTTATTATTTATAAAGAATTGTATGTGTATATTATAATTAGTTTTATAGTCATATACTAATTATACATCTAAGTATATGTGTATATATATATATAATATTATATAGAGAAAGTTTCCGACTTAGCGAGATGTCCGACGTATCCGGCATTCATGAGAATCAGTGTGTCGCTCTGCGTACTTTGTGTTAAATCGTCGAATTAATAGTGCAGTATTACAATGCACATTATGTAAACTTATGTATACAATTAATTCAGTAATAATTAAATTATACATTCTTCATAAAACATGTAATATAAAGTATGCGAACAAAATAAGTAGGTATCCATACTTATTATTTATGGTATACATAAATATAATGTAATAAAGCCTATAGGCAGGGTGATATTGGTTTTGTTTATAAAATGAATGATCATAAGTTATGATTCATAACACTATTGTAGATTGCAATTAGGATATATAAAATAACTCATATTTCATTGGTTTAAATTGTCGTTGAAAATTAAATGTAATTAATGAATTATAACTCAGTAGCATGCATTATGTGTTGTGTAGCATAGGTACCGTTTTTTGTAACGTACCACGTACCACAGTGCCACCTGTATGCTTATACATCTAAACTCAAGTGGTACTAACTTGTCGACTTGCCATACCACAGTCCCACAGTACCACAGTCCCACTTGGGTTTACATGTATAAGCATACAGGTGTGACTGTGGTACGTTACAAAAAACGCATCCTTAGTATATTCACTCCTTTAAATATTAATATATATATATATATATATATATATATATATATATATATATATATATATTCTAATTAGAAGCATTTCAGAATACGCTGTAGCCTACTATATGCACGCTATGTAAATATAGATACCTATAGTCTATAAGCTATAGGTACCTACCGATTAGATGCATTACATCGTTATAGTGATACAGCATGCATTAAAGTGGTAGTCTCATTAAAACTGTAACATCCTGAATTAGTCGAGGTAAACATGTCTGACAATTTATAAAAATTCCGATTTATCTAGTATAAATATCATAAAAGTGACTATATGTTCGAATTAACTGCCTGTGTGGCTCAGTGGCTAATGCATCAAACACACAAGCAGTAGGACACGGGTTAGACCCTCGTCCGGACCATTAATTAATTTTATAAAATGGGTCTTAAAATATTATTTAGAAGTGATTTTATATAATTGTGTATAAATAAATGATCGGCTCTCGTTAAAACCATGAATGCCTTAACATGAGAGCGGCTTCGAAGGGACATTAGAGTCATATATGGTTATAAATGAAATTTCATCTAAGTTCTTGGATGGGATGAAAGGATTCCACCAAATAAAAATAACAATAATAATATCTTATCGAAAAGTCCGATTTTCCAATCTGATTTTACCGATAAATTTAACTGTATACTTTAAATCGATCTAATGTCCATTCGAAGCCGCTTTCATGTTAAGGTATCCATGGTTTTAACGAGAGTCGATCATTTATGTATACCCATGTGTTGTAATTATATAAGATCACTTCTAAATATTATGTTTAGACCTATTTTAATGATCAGGACGAGGCTTGAATATGCGTCCTACTGCTTGTGTGGCTGATGCCTTAGCCAACTGAGCCACGCAGGCTGTTAAAATTCATATATATATATATATATATATATATATATATAGGTCTTGGATGGGGTGAAAGGACTCCAACAATATATATATATTGTTATTTTTATTTGGTGGAGTCCTTTCATCCCATCCAGGAACTTAGATGAAGTTTTCACTTATAACCATATATGGCTCTAATGTCTCTTCGAAGCCGCTCTCAAGTTAAGGCATCCATCGTTTTAACGAGAGCCGATCATTTATTTATACACAATTATATAAGATCACTTCTAAATAATATTTTAAGACTCATTTTATAAAATTAATTAATGGTCCGGACGAGGCTCGAACCCGTGTCCTACTGCTTGTGTGTATGACGCCTTAGCCACTGAGCCATACAGCAGTTTAAAATATATATATATATATATATATATATATATTCATAAATTAATTAAATTTATGAATTAATTCTAAATATATAAATTAGTAATTTAACTTTACATCCATTACATAATATCTATAACTTGATTTTTATAATAAATGACTACATTAGTGGGATAGGAGATGAGTAAATATTGAGGTTGAGGCGATCATTGAAAGGAGAATAAAGTGTAATTCATTGTAATTACCTTATAAGGTAGAAACAAAACTTGAGTAAATACTATTAGTAGTACTTATATATATATATATAGGGTATACCCTATGTTATGATAGTTTATTGTTCTAACTATAACGGAATAGATCTGGATGCAAAGAATGGCTAAGTTACGAGTTTGTGCTACGAAGATTTGATATATTAATAAAACACGTCTAACTAGATATATATTTATTTACAAGAGGAAGTTAATATGAAATATGTCAAGGGTCGCAGGTCATATTCAATGACTATAAATAACAATACAACACCCTATAGGTATATATTACATAACTATGTACACATTATCAACACCTAACTGATCGTTACGCTCTCGACTACGATATCGTAAATAATTACGCGAGGACATATAGTTCATGTTTTTAGACATGTTCTTCGAACGACTCGCGAGATCCGAGCCGCGGCGTCTCTCTTTCATGTTCGGCCACCGTGATTACGTAATGCTTCATTGTTAACTCACGTGGTGCTACCATTAACACTACGAGCTACAGTTACGTCACCGTTACGTCACTAATTGATGAAGGTGACTAACGCGACCACGATATCGAGTCGCGATAGTGCTCGTCGTGCTCGACGTGGTTACCCGCTTATCTCTTACGTAATAGTTTAACAGTTTAATTGTTCAGTTGTCGACTAGTTTAGGAAGTTAAATATTTATTTAACGATGTTGCTTTTTAATAATTTGTTTCAAATTGTATCAAAACTTCGTTATAAAATATGATTATAATTATATTGCTGAAACTATTATATAATATATATAATATATATACTCTATATATATATTTTAAAATTCTATAAATATTAATCCTTAATTATTAAGATTATAAAATTTGTAAATGTATATTGTCACAATTCGTGTAGTTTCTTATACACTTATAACTTATACACTTATTACTGAATATAAATAAACTAACACTAATAATTACATAACAAATGTATTTGTACATATGTAACTCATATGATTGAATATTATATAATCTGATATATTGATTGATATGTATTGATTTCTTATTAATTTAAGCGACCGATTCTACTTAATCCTATAGAATTATACAATATATGCTATAATCCATACATTTATCTATATGAAAGTATATTGTCTATAGTCTATATATATATATATATATATTATTTTCAACTGATTTATATATTTGTTGTTGTTGTGTATTTTGTTATTTTTATATTTTTGTGTACACAATATAGAACGTTTAACGTTATTTTTGTGTCTAAACATTCATTCATATATATATATATATATATATATATATATACCATATATCACTATATTATTAATACAATATAATATTCGGTGTTATACATATATAAATTATTATAATAAATTATTTGTTAAGAATCGGGACAAACAAACATTATTGCGTAACAGTACGATCGGCGAAATCGCTACAGTGTATACAGTGTATATATATAGTGTATATACTGTATATATATATATATATATATATATATAATTGTATACACCTAAGATATAATACTATAATATGGTATTATATGTTTTACACATCACATAACACGTAAACACTGCAGTGTTTGTTAATCGATACCACGTGCAATTATTGATCTCACATATATGTATGTATGTGTATAATATACATATATATATACACATTTATATGTATAGAATATACATATACCTATATAATCAAACATATACACGTGTTGACCACCCATACACGATGTGGAGCGATATTAACATTATCTTTACTGTTATTTTATTATATTTTATTATTTGTTATTTGTTGTTATTTCGGAGGAGTCCGTTAATCCCATCCAGGAACTTAGATGAAGTTTTCACTAATAACTATATGGCTTTAATGTCCCTTCGAAGCCGCTCTCGTATTAAGGCATCCGTGGTTTTAACGAGAGCCGATCATTTATTTATACACACAATTATATAAGATATATATTATATAATTGTGTAGTTTTTTTTATAATTGTGAGAAATTATAATTTCTAAATAGTATTGTAAGACCTTAGTATTGGTCCGGCGGACGGGGCTTGAACCCGCGACTCAGGTCCCGCATCCTATAATATACCAATGACTTTCAGAAGGAAAATCTTCGTAAAATCTTTGAGTATACTATATATATATAGTATTCGGGCGACAGCATAGAAAATATATCGATCTTTATCTAAAGCCATTTAGAGGAAATAACTATATAATTAATTTAAATAATTCATACGAAAAAAATGTAAAACTTTCTTATAATAAATATTTTTTTATTATTTATTATTATTATATATATATATATATATATATATATATATATATATGTATGTGTGTGTATGTGTGTGTGCGCTATTGTTTGTATACTATAGTAATGTGTACATTCGGTAACTAAACTATGTGTTATTATTGATGACTCGTTGTTGATGAATCACTATTTATTGATGAGTCATACGCACACGCATGTTTCCACACCTGTTATACACGACGTACAGTGTACACCTAATATTGCATAACTATTGATAATCACCGATTACCTCGCGTATATATGTATAGTGTACGAACTAGAGATAATAGTGTGTACGTTGTATAATATTGAGTGAGTTATATTGGTCCAAAACTATGGAATTCACTCCCACTCTATAGTTATTAATTTACGTACGGCTTATTCTATTTTATTTTATTATTATTAATGGTATTTATTGTTTACCTACTTTTATTATTTGTATTCTATTATATACACTTTTGAGAAATCATTTATGATTTATTTAAGTGTCTAAATAAATATGCAATCAATCAATCAATCAATAGTGTTATATACAGTCAACTCCCGTTAAGTCGGACTCGCAAGGGACCAGGAAAAGTGTCCGACTTAGCGAGATGTCCGACTTATCCGAGATTAAGAATATCATGCAAATAAGACATGAAATGCGCAGCGCGAGTTAAATGGTTACAGAAATATGGAATTATGCAACAATCAGCAACATAAAATGTTGTATTCATTTACATTACTTACTAAAATTATAATATTCATTATTTAAAGTAAACATTTCTGACAATTTATAAAAATTCCGACTTATCCAGTATAAAAATGATAAAAATGACTATAATATGTATCCGACTAATAGAAAAGTCCGACTTATCCAATCCAACTTATCTGATTAATTTAACATGGAACTAGATACAAATCCAACCAAACCAACTAAATGTGTCCGACTTATCGAGAAGTCCGACTTATCCGTAGTCAGACTTATCCGTAGTCCGACTTACCGAGAGTTGACTGTATATATATTAGATCCCTAAAATCGCATAAAACATTCATGAAACATATACAACAATTGATATCAGGTGGCTACCTAATAATCCCTGACCAACCTATAATAATAATATTGTTTGTCATTATTATTTTATTTATTAATTTTCGGCTAATTCTATTTTTTTATTATTATTAATGGTATTAATTGTTTTACCTAATTTATTATTTGTATTCAGTATATAGAATAGTGTACAAAAGTGTAATATATACAATTTTGAGAAATCATTTATGATTTTTTTAAGTGTTTAAATAAACTTTCAATCACAAACTCAATCAATAATTATTGTATATACAATAATATTATAATATTATATATAATATATACATCAATACCATGAATAATGTTTTCAATATGTTGTATGTTAACTAAATAACCGTAAAAATGTATATATATACCGCATAACATATTAATGTAAAGTTATTGATTATTTTATTATTATAAATATTAATTCCGAAATTAATAATATTTCTAATGGTGGCTAAAGGTTTCACTCTCTTTCTCTCTCTATAGAGGTATATCCAACTACCTTCTCTACACCTTTCTATCCATCTTTATCCATATCTATTCCATATCTCTCTCATATAATATATTTATCTCATATAATATTATATATATATCAATGATAAATGTATTATTATCGCATATAATCATGTATGCATAGTTACATAGATAAATATTGTTATTATAATAACATGTTGCGTAAAAACGTGTTATTACCACCCGGAAATAACTACTGTTTTCTATATCATTTACTATTAACTCATTTATAGACTTAATAGATAATATAACATTTTAAACTAAGAAATACCGTATTTTAAATACTCACTTACATATATATATATAAAAATATATACTAAGAGCATATTGTACAGTGTACACTGTATACAATGTACACTGTACGTATGCTGTACTGCTATATTTCAACCTATATATTCGTATCACCGAATAAATCATTTTATTTCAAATCACCACTATTTATATAACAATATACAACACATTTCCTAGCGTCATTTAACAACCTATATACAAAGATTTTGCGAAGCAAAGATATAACACTCCCTATGCATGCAACGTAATTTAGTTATAGCCCGAACCGCTGCTAGCAGTAGTATCGAAATCACTGAAATAGATTTAGGTTCGGCTCTGTTTGCATACAACAATGTTTTCATTGCTCTATTAAATTACATGCAATATAAATTAGCTTTTACTCACTAAATATATACTTATAGCATTTAAAACATACATATCATATTTGTTTGTTATATATTAGTAATGAACACTTAGTTTTCATCATATAAATATTAATTTAAAGCATATTATTTAACATTTTAAAAGTGTATAGTTAAATACGAATTTACATTATAAACAACGCATAGTTCCTAAAAGTAACCCGCTATAGGTGGCACCAGGGTATTTTGTATACAAATTCGAATTACACGATTTCGCGTAAGTGTTATATCTTTCCTTCGGAAAATCTTTGCTATATATGTAAAGTTACTCGATTATGTTTATATAAACATTGATAAATGGGCAATTTTAAAGATGTATTAATATATGGTGTAACGTTATTCAGGTATATGAAAAGATGACCTAAATATGGATATAAATATTTGTGAAAAAAGTGTGTTTTAAAGATTAAATATTAATATTAGTGTATAATCATTAATCGAACCTATACAGTTTAACCGTAACCTATATATGTGTATTTGAAAAGTATAGGTTACATATTACATGAACGATATGTAATATAGTTATTTTAGTGCCAACATTAAGTTAATCGTTTGATATAATCGTATAATATATAATATATATAATATATATAATATATATAATCATATAATATATAATATATATAATCGTATAATATATAATATATATAATCGTATAATATATAATATATATAATATATATAATCGTATAATATATAACTATTAACTAAATGTTCGCACTAAAATAACTATATTACATATCGTAAACTATATTCACAGAGCTAGAGAAAATTGTCTAGAAGTTTCTCTCCGGCTCTACGACTATATTATATATCGCGCATGCGAGAAATCACCATCGATATAAAGAAAGGCATACCCTTCTATATACCTTTCTTTATATCGATGGAAATCACGCGTTGCGTTACGATTTTAATTCGAGTGGAATTTAAATCCGAACGCAAGGCGAGATTTCGCGAGAAATCGTTCCGCAAACGCGCTGGCGAGTTTACGACGCCCAGCCCCGCGTAAACACACGGCCAGCTATAAATTAAAAAGGAGATCAGAAGTGGGCGCGGCTAACACTATTTGGCACGACGCCAAATAGTTGTTTACAAATAAGAACTAAGTTCGCTATCGCCATCTTTACACACGCGCGGCTACGGCCATATTCTGACCACCTCGGTCACTACTAGTACTAGTAGTAGTAGTAGTTATTATACAGTTGCGGCCACAATGTTGTACTGGCGGTAATTAATACCCCTGACCATCGAGAGAGAGCGAGAGAGCGCGAGAGAGAGCGAGAGAGCGCGAGATAGAAAGCGTAGCTATTATCATGAACAGAACTACACCGACCCAACCGACACGCCCACCGCGACACGCCCACCGCGACATATGTCCTCGCCACTACGGCTACTACGACTTAAAAAGATAATTTACAATGTAACGAATCGTATACATTCTCGTAGTATATATCTCTATACCTTAAAGGGGCTGCACACCGACTCGAACGAAATTATTAACTCTAATAAATAGAGGTTAAAGTTTTACTTTATTAGATCGACATACTAGAGTTAAACTTTAATCTCTGATTAGTATAATTAATAATTGCGTTCGAGTTGGTGTGAAAACCCTTTTTAGTACCATATAGGGAGTATGCGAGAAAATAAGTGGTAGATGTTCGCGCATGAGTTGAGAGTTATTGTCATATAACCCAGTTGCTTAACCTTCCATACCCCAGTACGGCTATGTTGGTAGGGGCGCTGGAATGATGGTGTGTATGTATGGGACCAACCAATCAAAATGAATTGTGTGGTAAAAGTTGGGGGGACCAATACATAGGAAGTCCCCCTAGATTTTAAAGTGGGGGGACCTATCCCCCCGTCCACCCTGTTGCGGCGCCCCTAGGTTATTCACCCTCTAGGGGTTATACGGTATATTTTGGTATAGACACTGTATATAACTATAGCTAGTGTGTAACGGTAATACCTGTCGAGTCGCTTATGGAACTACATTAACATTGACGTAGGGGAAAGTAACCTAATACGGGGGACACTTTAACAATACATGGTCTTAACATTTTATGACTCATTATTTGTATTCAAAAATTACAATATATTAATATTATATGATTATAGATATTGTTGTGATTTTACAATTGTATTTAATCTTTTAATTCCATAGATAACTGGCGTGTCCGTATTCGGTACCCATGTCCGAATACGGACACCCCGTGTTATAATATGGACAATGTATACCAACAGATAAACTATATATTATTGATGAATCAATTAGAAAAATTACAATTACATTATTTATAATTAATTTTATGAACAATTTATTCTAATTTAATTAGTTAATAATTTATTTATTTTATTATTTTTTTAATTAATAAAACAATTTAAATAATAACAATTTTAGATTTAACTTTATTGGAGGTATTAATATTATAACCCACGCGATTTTTCTAAAAATCATAATAGTTCACAAGCTGCGCGCTGATTCGTCATAGGGTGTCCGTATTACAACATTGTATAGTGCCTATATAATATATTAGGGACTTATATGACCTCTAGATATATTCTTATAACTTAATGAATATTTTATTATAAATATAGAAATTATATATATAATTTTAGAATGCTTTATTTTGTAATAATATAGTGTTATATTTTATATCGATGCATTTTTATATTCTTAAGAAGGTTGTAAGTTGAAATTGTAAGTATAATACCAAGAGAATGTGACCTATATATCACCAATTTGTAAAATTATTATTATTCCCGAAATGTCCATAAATGTTATAATATATTATATGTAATCAGATTTATAACTATATCTGAAGAGTATTCTAATGTAAATAAATTCTGAAAGTTCCATACAGTTTGATCAAGTGATTCTAAAGTTATGGAGTTTCAAATATATAACATTAGTTTTAAAATTAAATTTTTTTTTATTTTAATTTTATTTAAAAGGTGTATTGAATATATGTATAGCTTTAGAAATATATAACATAATAAATACCTTTTTTTTTTCTTGTACAATATATTAGAGTTATATATATGTAGTTGTAAAATTAATTGTAAATTTAATTTGTTTTGAAAAGTATAAGACTAAGAGAATGGGACCTACAGTGTAAGGCTTACACTATTAGTCAATAAATTAATACAAATTTGTTATCATTATTTGTAATCGATTTGTAGTCATTATTTGTAACATATTTTAGGCACTTATATTTACTTTTGTACACCAAGGTATATATCATTTTAAAGGTAATTAATAACATTTTATGATTTTTATATAATGTAATTTTTAATAAATAGTATATTTTTTTCTTTTTTCATTTTAAATTAATCCAAATTATATGATTTTTATATAATATAATTTTTAATAAATAATATATTTTTTTTTCATTTTGCCCTTTCATTAATATGTTATGAAATTAAAATTAAAAATATTACGAAGAACACATATAAACACCCCACAAACCGAAAACAAAAGAACAACCATAAAATCATAATTATTATTCGTAATATTATTAATTTTGTTTGGTTGTTTTAAATATAATTATATACGACACATATCTCGAACACGGTACGATGGCTAGGTTAGAGTCAACACATACAGATGTGTATTACATATGTTATAACGTGATTATAATGCGTATACTTCATGATTATAAAGTAAACTTTAGAATCATAAATATGCAACGTTAATAATAATGATTAATCATGTAAAATATACAGTCGTAATATTTGTGTTAATATGTATGTGTTATCAAAGTATATTAATATATTAGTATACGTATATATATATATATATATATATATATATATATATATATATATATATATATATTATATCTGTATATGTCTAGCCCTAATAAGTAGCGTCATAATCAGTACATATCACATTAATTGTTAAATAATAAATAACAATTATATTCTTATGGATATGCATGCATGCATGGTCAAGTGTGATTATAATATATTGTATAATGTTTTATAATATATTATTAATAATCATTATATATATATATATATTATTTCAATACAATATTATTGACATAATCGCGTACATTTAAAATCACATTAAGGGTATACAAAACGTGATATACGAGAAACTACGTAGATCTTCTCTCTCTGATCTCTCTCTCTCTCTCTGTACCATAGAGCTAGAGAGAAGCTTTCTCTCTAGCTCTATGCTCTGTATACACACACACACTTCAGTTTAGTTCACGATGTGACGTTTCTCTCGTTGTTTACGCTACGGCAGGGTTGTTGTTCGTAGCGCATTCATACAATCGCTGTCATATTGTGTCAACATGAATATATATATATATATATATATAATCTATTGTATGTGCGATATGCAATCTGTTCGTCGAACGTATAGTTTTGTAATATTTCTATGTCGACTTCTTATGAAAAGTATCTAAACTGTTTCGGTCCATTAGTTATCGAAGTACTATTATCAAGGACATGTGTCCTTGGTACTATTATAGGCGTATATAGCTGTCGGTGAATGAACGAATGAATGGCGTTCTGATGCGACTAAACTAGATCTATATTAATATAGTGACAATAATGGTATCGGAATACAATAGCTACTATGTTCATATATACATATACATATATATATATATATATATATATATATATACATACATATATATATATATATATACTATATTGCGCTATAAACAAGGTATTATGACCTACAGACAGTATGAATTGTACTCGGTGTATTGTATATCTGTGGCTACTGTGGCTATTGTTAACAACTCATAGTAGGCCGCCATGAAACAGTGTATAATATACATATACTTATATATAATATATGTTCAAATATAGTTAAACAAGCGGCTAACCGTGTACCGAGTTTGTATTCTACGGTGTATATTGTTTATACAATATATTGTACATACTAAGGGTAATTGTCTCGACAAGCAGCAATTCTTCTACAATTACCCGGGTACTTGTACCTAAATCTGATAATAATAATAATAATAATAATACTACAGTATATACACCTTAGTAGTTGTAAAGTACATTGTATACTGTAGGGGGAAAGTCTCCGATTACCGACCCCTAAATTATTATTTATAATAACTTATTCAATATTAAATATATTTCATTGACATTTTGTAATTAGGGTAATATTATGTCAATGAATATGGCTATTATAAATGTTTGATATAATTATATTTACAAGAATAAACAGGGGGGTCGGTAATCGGATACATGTACCTAATACCGACCCTCTTCTCCTATTACCGACCCCCTAAAATAATCGTGGTATAAATAATTGTAGTATTATAATATCCAATAAAATAGTAGATATACATAAATATAATTAATTATAACATGCACGCAATTTATTTTTATTGAATTTATGTTTTAATAGTTATATTAAATTTAAATTTAAACTGTATAGTAATTATATTAAAATAGTGTATATTATTATTTAATATTATTAATTATATTTATTAATCAGTATGTATATAATAAACTGGAATCATGAATCCTAAATCTATATCAATGATACACAAACAACTTACGACATATTTTAAAGTAAAATAAGGATCTATTTTGATTGGATATTATAAATCACATGGGGTCGGTATTAGGGTAATTTAGGGGGTCGGTAATAGGAAATTATATGGGTTGCTATAATTAAGATATATTGGTTAATAGTTATTCAAATTAAATTATTTTTATAATATTTATAAACATTTTATTGATCTACAATATTATGCGCAGTATTACGTTTTCTGTTAATCAATAAGGTATTTACAATAATAAATTTAAAAAAAGTTATTATTAAAATATTTAAAAAGTAAAAACAGAAAAGTACATTTTATCAATTGTAGAATTGAATATTTTTAAAAACAAAATACTTATTCATATTTATCATTACATTACTAATAGTTCATATATATATATAATTTTTTGATATCACTTATAGTTACTGAGATACGAGAAGGGGTCGGTATTAGGAGGGGGTCGGTAATCAAAGACTTTCCCCTATATTTGTTAATTGTTAATGGAAACCTGGTTTCTTAAATCGATTTATAATTTATACTTTTAAATTGTACACACATACACACATAGTGTACAGTGTACAGTAGGGTATACCAAATCTCTATATATATATATATATATATATATATACTTTACACATACATTTCATATATTTTTCATTTACACTTTTTAGTTATTTTGTAATGTAAATTCCTATATTTTTTTTTGTTTTAGCTTTCTGAATTTTGTTCAGTTTTATTTTTTTATGTATTTTTTTATATTCAGATTTATATTAAGAGGAGGTATTCCGAGATATATGGCACATTTCTATGAAGGGAACTAAAAAGTTACCAAAACAGTCACCATACTGTACAATATACAATGTAGGTATATATTGTAATACTAATACTAATATTGTACAATGTACATTGTACACTGTAACTTATTTATAGGGTGTGGTATAAAGTCTATGTGTATAATATGCCTATAGGCTAATATTTTACAATTAGCATAATCGGGTGGGGGGTGTGATCTACTATATGAAACTTACATTACATATAAGTGCATGTGTTTACCACTATACATATTATAATATATATATATATATATACAGTCAAAGCTCGATAACTCAACATTGACGGGACGGAGTTTCATGTTGAGTTAGCGAGTATGTTGAGTTATCGGATGTATAAATTAATGACTTAATTAATGTTTTGTTCACATAAATGCATTCAAAATAGTACTCGTATAATAATATAATAATTGTAATTGTATTTTTACGTTTATATATTTATATCCATATATTATTAAATAAAACCATGTTGAATAATGTATGTTGAATTATATTTGTTGAGCAATGTAGTTTTATTACATGTAAAAGATACGAATCCAACACCATATGTTTGTGATATTTTGATTTTTCATAAATGTTGAGTTATCGGATGTATATTTACATGTAATGTATAGGCTAGGATTATAAAAACGATGTTGAGTTATATGTATGTTGAGTTATATTTGTTGAGTAATAGGGTTTTTGTTAACATGTAAAAGATACGAATCCAAACAAATATTTTGTGGATGTTGAGTTATCGGCAATGTTGAGTTATCGGCATGTTGAGTTACCGAGCTTCTACTGTATATACATTTTAATATATACAAAACTAAACTTTCGTATCGATATATGTGGGTTTCTGAGATATATACATTCGGAAATGAATAAATAGAAATCAATACAATTACGAAGTGTGATCTATAGTAATGATCTCGCTAACAATGAAAGAAAGAAGTGCCCAGCAACAATGCAGCGTTGGTCAGAGTAGAGTTGGTAATGTTACCCGGCCGGTTTGGTCGTTCATTGTTATAGTCATATAGTCATATAGTCATATAGTCATATAGTTTTCATGTATAGTCAAACCGTATGTTAAAATAAGTTAGACTATGTGTTAAAGCATGTAGTAAATCATTTTACATAACATAATATCACATATATATATATATATATATATATAAATATGTATATATATATATATATATATATATATGAAGTAATGTTTCATGTTTACTTGTGTAAACATAAGTAATAACTTATTTACGACTTATTTACAAGCTTGACCACTAGCTTGACCACCGACTTGACCACTGGCTTGACCACCACTTCGGTACAATACGGTTACATCGCTATAGCTACACGACTATAGTTACTCGTTGTCACGTGATACGTCTTAGAACCAGTCACGTGGTGGCCTGTCACGTGATTATCTGTCACGTGGGTGATACGATACGAGTGTGTGTGTGTCGGGTACAGATATTAGAAGTTGTGTATATTTGTCACTATCACTATATAGTATTGTAATATTTTAAACTAGTTTATATACGTATATATTGTCATTGTTATTGTTATTGTTATTTTTATTTGGTGGAGTCCTTTCATCCCATCCAGGAACTTAATCAATTAGATGAAGTTTTCACTTATAACCATATATATATATATATATATGGATATGGATATATATATATATATATATATATGAGCCATATGGCTCCAATGTTCCTTCGAAGCCGCTCTCATGTTAAGGCATCCATGGTTCTAACGAGAGCCGATCATTTATTTATACACAATTATATAAGATCACTTCTAAATAATATTTTAAGACCCATTTTATAAAATTAATTAATGGTCCGGACGAGGCTCGAACCCGTGTCCTACTGATTGTGTGTCTGACGCCTTAGCCACTGAGCCACACAGGCAGTTGTGCAGTACGTATATAAACTAGTATATATATACTTATATGGATTATATACACGTGTCGACTTCGTACGGACAGTGTCCATGCGGACACCAATAACAGAACTATTTATATTACTTTGAAGCCCTTTATAAAGGACTCCCTTTAGGAGAACAAATTATATAAATATCATTGTAATTAACAACAACAACAACAACAGAATTAATGTTCTTTTAATACATATTATTATTATTATTATTATTATTATTATATATATATATACTATTTTTGTTTGTTTAGAATGTAGCTCTACATCTCTATCTACACTTAAGATGGAGATGTAGAGGCACTGTAGTGTACGACGTAGGTACGACACCACTGTACGTCGTACAGTGTACAGTGTACAGTGTACAGTGTACGTAGACATTTATCACTGTGTCCCCCCCCCCCGTATTATCTTTATATTCCGCGAATTTCGCTTTTATTGCATGTAGGTCGAATAACATACTTAACAAATAATATAAGAATAGCTATTCTTATAGAATAGTCTTATTATTGTGTAAATATATTTACTTATATCTAATTACTCGATTATACTTAAATTATAATTAATGATAGCGTATATGTTATAACCAGATTATATACAGGATTGGTAAAGTCGGGTTTTAGGGATTTTTGGGTATTTGCTATTGGGATATTTATGTGTTTTCACTAATTAGCTGTACGCTAATGTTGATTATATAATGTACGTAATAAGTTATTGTAATGTATAATAAGTTATTACGTAGGTACATATTACGTACCTACATTATATAATCAACATTAGCGTACAGATAATTAGCAAAAACCCAAAAGTCCCTATTACTAATAACGCATTGTTTTAATTAATTTTAATAAATAATTTGCTATTAAAAGTTATAATTATTACTATATTAATGTTAGGTATTCCTATAAATAAAAAGATTCATACTATAATAAATAATATGATATTATTATTAAAAATAGGAATACATGAAATTAATTTTTTTTTAAATAGGAAAAATCTTAAAAGATAGGAAAAACCCTAAAACCATTTAAATCCAAAAAATAAACAAAGATAACCCCAACAATTAATCAAAGTTTTGTGTTTTTTTCCCATACTAAAAATTTATATATCCTATATTCTTGTATGAAATCTTCATGTATATTAATCTTCATCTAAATATTATTTCTAATTATAACTTTATTAATATGTATAATATACATTGTATATCCATTTTTAACTGAATTTAATAATTAATTACATAACTTATCAGTTACATAACTGATTAACTTATCGGATTCATTGTCACCATACATGCGATTAAATGCAATTCTATTTTAGCTGTTTTTATGATATAATTTTTAACATACATACGAACAATATATATATATATTTACTTCGTGAATTGATCAACGAGGCGCCTTACTAGTCATAGCTAATACGACTAAGGACGTGTCCTTACTATACGACATGTCCATACAACCACTACTAGTGTACGACCGGTGTGTAGTGTTACCACATCTTCTCGGGTATCGTCATAGAGCTAGAGAGAAATTTCTCTCTAGCTCTGTGGATATCGTATACTGCGCATTTCTAGGAGCCCTTCTCTCCGGTATCGCGTCGACGCACGCAAACACGCACACAACAGATAACAGAGACTAGCTCGCGCACACGCACTCGTTCAATTGCGCGCGCTCATGCGCATATGCACGTAGGCGCGTTTAGACGTATACGCGTCTTAAGACGATCAATTGAACTCTAGTTCGACGTAAACACATTCAAAAGAAAGATAAATAGTATCACAAATAAGCTAAAGTATATATATATATATATATATATATATATATATATATATATATATATATATATATATGTATGATATGGGTTATAAACTTATAATTCGATATATAATTAATGTTGATCTTAATTAACCAATTAATCAAGATCGATGAAAAACCAAAAAACCGCTTATCATTTTTAATTAACGAGTTATAATTACGTAGAAACTTAAGGAATAAAGACCGCTGAAATAACGACCGTCCGCAAATAGTTTAACTTATATATTTAGTTATATATAGTTTATTGACTTCACAAACACATGGTGATTATAGACGTCGTTAGATAATAATAAAAACAAAAATTAATAGAAAACGAATAACAAAATAGAATGAATTACAATTATTTAAAATGGATATACAGTTTACGTTTAAACAATGAAAGTGATGTTATACAACGAATATAATATGGTAGTGAATTCCAGATTTTCGGAGCAAGAACCGAGAAAGCTGATTCGTGTACACTACGAATAAACGTTTTAATTAGGTAACAAATATTTATATTGTATACTTTCGATTATATATTTCGACTATGTATTTTCTTAAATAAGTTATCGAGCAATCAATTATAATCGAATTCCTAGAGATTAATTAAATATCAGAACTTTTTGTTGATATGAGTTAAAAAATAAAACTAGTTTAGTAGTTTATTTTTAAAGGTTTAGTAAAATATGTGTTTATTTTTCGATATTATAATTAACCTATAGATGTAAGTGCAATGCAATGTCCTTATTATCAGATTAATTATGTCCTTATTATCAGATAACGTGATATATATCTAAAAAAATAATATTCACTTTAATAGATACATGTGTAATATAATTAAATTAATTTGTATAGGAATAATTAACAGTATATATATATATATATATATATATATATATAGTTTAGAGCACAATAACATATCATTATGTTAATTTATTAATAAATTATAGTACTCTATAATTTAATATATTATTTGTGGATACATGGTACTTAACGTAATCCTACTTATGCTAGCTTACTTATAGGTAATATATTGTACCTATAACTTATAGGCTATAAGTATATATATGTTAAGTATATATATTATACTTATGCTATATTGAAGTGATAATATGATACAATAAATAGAATACATTCAGTTCAAAATTATCGAAATCATTTATCGATTAATATCACAATATTACATGTTCGTCTCTATTCGAAAGAGATTATAAATTATAATCATTATAATTGTATTTCTGTCTGGGTAATTACTTATTAAGGTGTCTACATAGTTGTCTATTTTATTAACTGTTCTCATTGTTTTCATAAACTTAATAATACTATTTAATTAATTAATAGGGCGAATAGTTATCCTTAACACATTAACATTAAATCAATACAATAATCTATATATAATTATATTTTCTTATTGGCATTATTATTTGTGTTATTATTATTATTAACACTATAGTATATACGCATATAAGCATATATATATATATATATATATATATATATATATATATATATATATATGTATATATAAAGATATGTATATATAAAGATATGTATATATAAAGATATGTATATGTATATATATATATAAAGATATGTATATGTAAACTATAGTATACAATGTTAACTAAGTACAACTATACACACACATGTAAATATATGCCCGACTGTGACTAGACTGTCTCAAGTTAGGTCACCCTATATACCGTATACGCGTAGATATAGTAATGTCCTCCTCCTCCGCCCCCGTGTGACGTCACAGTAACGCGTGTCCGTATTACGTAACCCGGCGAGGGGGGTAGACAGCGGCCTACTACTTACGTAATAGATTAGCGGCGGGCGGTCGGGCGGGGGAGGAGTGCGAGGAGAGTGAATCATCGCTTTCACTCCGCGCGCCGCGCACCGCGGTCTAGTACGCGTTCCGGTGTACGCTGCGAGCGCGTAACCGATAGTTACCGGAAGTACGGCGTACTTGTTGACAAACTTAACTTGTACCGTGTCCATCGTAGGACATAGTAGGACACGTACTATAGAAGGGAGTTCCATCGAAGGAAACGGAATATTTAAATCTAAACTCCGATTATCGATATCTATATATCGATGACCGACACATATATATATATATATATATATATATATATATATGGACACGTCGGAAGTGGCGATAGACTAACCGGAAGTCATGATAGGTGTAGTAGCAGCCTCAGCGCTCGATGTAGTTATGCAGTTGACGGTGGCGGCGGCGTCTATTCTCGTTCTCTAATATCGACGTACCTTCCTCGGTCGGCGGGTTAACGTAATGACCAGAACTTAGGGTCACTAGGGGTCAGTAGACGGTCATCGCGAGCGCGGTGCGACGACCGCCACGCGCGCGCGCGAGCCGGCGACGCCCGCCTCATCGCCGCTTGACCGTTTGATCGGCTGCGCGGTGGCGATTTATTTCGTTTTCGGGTTAACCGGCTACGCGGCGTAGTCGCAAGACCCCACCGGTCGAATCGGGTGGCCTACCGGGTGTAGATGGACCGTGTAATTGCGCCCTGCCGATTATATCCCTAATCAATCACGTGATTTAAATAATCGACGCCATTATTTTAGCCGCGCAGCGCGCCGGTCAGAACTTTATTATAGTAGTCGGTTAACTTATTTCTGTAGTACATAATATAGTGCATACTATAGTGTGTGTATGTGTCCGTGTGTGTGCGTGTGTGTGCGTGTGTGCGTGTGTGTATGTGGACCTACGCATGCTCTTTGTTAGAAAGTGACTGGTGACTTAACTCTATAAATGTTATAATGGTTATATTAAGAGGATATCCCACTACAAGTATGTCGCAGGTTGTCGGAAAGTAAGGGGGTATCCCACTAAAATTGCAGTTAACTTGATAGAAAATCGTTTTAAATCGTTATTTTCGACAAGTTCCCGGAAATACTTGTAGTGTGAAACCCCTTTTATGAATACTTCACAGAATGCGATCCTTTATTGTAGATAGATGTAGTCCAATGTAGACATAATAGGTTATTATTGATATTTATATAATTATATATTTTGGTATATGATATTATACCTATATCTGGAATAGTGAATAACACATTATTAAGTTAAAACGTAAGGAAGTTGATCCAAAATAAAATTATAAATAATGTTGATATATTCGTGTCAATATTACTAATATCTAATGAATATTTAGATTTAAAATCCCCGATAGCAGTCAAAATATCATTAGAATATATAGGTGAAATGTAAACAAATATAACATAGATAATATACTTGAAATATGATTCTAATAGTGAGGTATTGCACTCCTTACTGTGAAGTTTCTCACTTATATATATACACACACATGTATATATATACATTACCTTACTAGGTCGAGCTTGCTCAGCAATTTATAACAAGTTCTTTCCACTCATCTCTTTCTTTCATAGCAGTTGGTAATTTGTAATTCCTCGGTTCTACATCCAGTATCTTTCACCAGTTGATCGATATATGTTAAAGGCGGTGTTCCTCGAAAACGTTTGATATATATATATATAAAAACCAATCTATTGATATTACATCTCTCCTCACTTCTTCTAATCATATTTCTCATCCTTCATATATTTCTAACCCCCCACATATTACTACAACTAAAACATATGCCTCACAACTCACTACTTATTCTCAATCTACAAGCTCACATAATAAATATGCATACATTCCCGTTCCTATTACTCCTTCACTTGTTATTGAGAATCTTGATACTTCTCAACGGAATCTACCTTTTATAAAATCTATTCTTTCTAAACTTGACCTTGACCCTAACACTATTACTACTATATCTTTTAAATCTAACCGTGCTTTTCTTACATTACCATCTCCTTTTATTTATGACGCTACAATATCTTCTCGAAATAAACTAAAAGACAGTTATTTCTTGTATTATCCAGTTCTCTCTGAACTCATGGTGAATAATATTTCTAAGCTTGATCTACTTTCCAATCACTTCCTAATCTCATTCAAAACCAACTATACTGTCATTCCTAATCAGAAAACACGTATTACATACAGGCTCATTAAGAATATTAATTCCATGATATTCTTAGCTGACTTAAATTCTGCTTTAGGTGACTACTATTATTCTCCAGTTGTATTAAATTCCATACTATCCCATTTACTCGTATACCATATAACCCCATATAGTATATACCATATGTCATATTAGTAACTATACATCTTGATACCCCATAGTTTACTTCTCACCTCGTGTCCTTTAAATGATCACTTCGTAAATCTGAAAGAATATACCTATCCTTGCAATCTTCATCTTCTAGAGCTTCATTCATAGAGAAACGTAAGATCTACAAGTTAGCAATTTAGAATGCCAAATCTAGCTATTATACTCGGATTATAAACGAACTTGCTTCTGATAACCGATGACTTTTCAGACAGGCTAATAATTCGTTATCTCCCCCAAAACCAGCATTACTACCATCTATAACTAATATTTATCCATTACAATTATACTCTGTCTTCTCTAAAACATTTTATAATAAGATTAATCCATTATAATAAAGTTCAAAAACCATAACCCTAATACCAATTATCCTTCAATCATAGTTTCCCTACCTATTGTTTTAATACATTTTTTTCGTCCGCCACAAATATCTCATATCTAAACTACTAAATGCATCCTCTTCGATATCTCCCTCCGATCCTGTTCCACTATCTATTTTTAAACTTTACTCCGATTATCTATGTTCAACTATCTGTAACATCATCTCATATTCCCTAAATTCCGGTACTGTCCCTTCTATTTTTAAACAAGCAATAATCTCTCCCATTCTTAAAAACCTTCACTCGATCCTGAATCACTTCTCAATTATCGCACAATTTATCAGTTACATTTGGTGAGTAACATTTTGGAAAGAGTTGTCTCTCGTCAACTAATCTCCTATTTAACCGCCAATAATCTCCATATTCCTCAACAAAGTGGTTTTCGCCGAGGACACTCCACAGAAACAGCACTACTAAACGTAATTGATGTAATCACTTCTACCCTTAATACTAAAAATTGCTGTCAACTAGTAATGCTGGAAATACCCAGTGCTTTCGATACGCTTGATCACAACATTCTACTGTCCCGTCTACACCTGATTGGAGTTAGAGACCTTACCCTCTCATGGTTTACTTCATATCTATTTGACCGTAGTAGCAGTGTACACATATATAATTATTTTTCTTCCCTTCTCCTATGAAATATGGTGTTCCCCAGGGATCAGTACTCGGTCCTTCACCTTTTATTCTTTTAAAAGAATTATTTTATTCTTTTATCATTTTATTCATTCTCTATATATTTATATACACTACCATCCATAATATCTAAATATCCAATTATCTATTACCATCTATATGCAAATGACATACAAATATATATGTTTCTTCTAACTAATTCATCACCAGTTTCAATAAGCAACTCTCCAATTGTGCTAATGATATTAAAGAATGGCTTATTTCTAATAATCCTTAATACCTCCAAAACTACATTGTTGAATCTTTCTTCAACACCAACTTACTTCCCTCCTTTTCTTATTGATAATATTGTAATATCTCCTTCTCCTACTGCACCCAACGTAGGTATAATTTTTGATAATACACTTTCCTTCATTCCTCATATTACTGCCATCACTAAATTTGTAAATTATCATATATTTATAATTATAAAAATAGGAAAATCAATTACTGTATATCTTACTAAAACTCTAGTTATTCCCTTGTCCTCTCACGCATAGATTACTGTTCCTCATTCCCTATCAATCTTCCATTATCCTCTATATCTACCATAAATCGAGTTATTCGTTCATCAATCCGTACAACATATAACCTACGTATTCGAGACCATACCTCTACTTCATCATACCAACACTTACCTCCCTGGTTCCCATTTAACAAACGCTCTGCTTATGGCATACTATCTATTGTTCATTCCTAAATATACTCTTCGAATTTCCCTTCCTATTTTTCTGCTTCTCTAGTATAAAGATATTCTCTTCCATCTCTTAGAAACCATGTATCTCATCTTCTATTTACCCCTATTCTCCGTCCCTCAAAAATGAATACTCGTGCACTGAGTAATATTAGTCCTAAGCTATGGAATTCACTCCCACCCTATATTAGATCCATACAATCCCATAACACATTCAAGAAATAACATTATTTATCAATACTGGCAACCTGTAATACTAATATTATTAGTCATTAGTATGTTATTTATTAATTCCCTTCGGGTTTATTCTATTTTATTATATTTTATTATTTTTAATGGTATTTATTATTCGTATTTCTATATATATATATATATATATAGTCATTATTTTGAGAAAACAGAATTTTAATATATATGATATATATTAATATGCCGACCCTGGTAACCACTTTGGCAGGTGGGCTAAAATGAAGGAGGGGTCTAGGAGAGGAGCCAGGCGCCACCTAGTCTACAATTCCTACAGAAAGATTCAAATAATGCGATATGACATTAACAACACATAACATCACCATGCCGGATCGGTCGTGGCCCGGATCAACAACGACCTCGCTACCCATCGGTGCTAACCAGGATGGAGGTGCTAAGTTTGCTAATGGAAGAGCAAACAAAAGAACAACATGTACTAATGATAACCTAAAAATACCTAAATCAATCATTACTATAGGAACATGGAATGTACGTACACTAAGAAGATGTGGTAAGCTTGAGGAACTCACAAATGAATTAAAACGATATAGATTGGACATAATAGGTCTTGCAGAAACAAGGATGATAGGCACTGGAGAACTAACAAATGATAATGGACATAAATTATAATATAGCGGACATGATAATCATTTCGAAGGTGTTGGGTTCTTTGTCAGGAAATACTTGACTGATTCAGTTATTAATTATTCTACAATTTATAGTAGAATTATATCTATCCGAGTTAAATCTAAACCAATAAATATAACTATCATTCAAGTTTACGCCCCAACAACAAACTATTCAGATAATGAAATTGAAGGTTTCTATGAAACTATTGAGAAAGTAATTCATGATTCTCCGAGGAAAGATTTTATTATAATACAAGGTGATGGAATGCTAAGATAGGAAGGAATGCACAAGCGAATGGATGCGTTGGACGTTTTGGGATAGGTGACATGCATGACCAAGGGCATAGGCTACTTGAATTCGGGGAAAGACATAAACTAGTGATTGTAAATACACTACATCCGCACAAAAACTCAAGAACTACATCATAGCACTCACCAAATTGTATAATACACAAGCAAATTGATTGTATACTAACTCCACAAAGATTTAAGTCTAGCATTATTCGAAGTGCACCGAGAACATACCCAGATGCTGACATAAATAGCGATCATGATCTTGTGATGTATAACCTACACCTTAAACTGCTATCAAACAAGCGTCATAGATCAACACGAATCCGATGCAATATCGATAGACTGAAATATCCACATATTTCACACCTTTACGCAAATAAACTTAGCGAGAAACTTGAGAATATTGAAACAAACAATTCCGACCCTACCGCCATGTACACAACATCTGAAGATGTAATAATAATCACTGCTACAGAAAGAATAGGCAACATTAGAAAGAAAAAACAACCTTGGATTACAGACGACATATTTGACCTATGTGATGATAGAAGATCACTGAAATCTAAAAAGAAATAAAAACCTGAGCTAGATAGTATGTACAGAAAAATAAATACGACTATTCGAAAGGCAATGCGAGAAGCAAAAGACAATTGGATACAAATACAGTGTATCGATGACGACATTAAATAAGGAAGATATAATAAGAGAGCTTACAACACACTCACAATTCTAACGAAATCATCAAGAAGAACTACTTCCATCATTGAAGACAATACTGGAAAACCACTATCTGAAGACTCGTCGATCCTAAATCGCTGGACTGAATACTATAGTATGATATATCACAACTTATATAATGATCATATACAACCTGATGTTAATATATTGAATAACATAGAAATTCTCATAAAAGAATCAGACCCTGATCTGAAAATACTAAAATCTGAAGTTAGCGATGCTATACAAACATTAAAAGAATGGAAATCACTAGGAATTGACAATATACCAAGCGAAATAATCAAAGATGGGGGAAGTTCGATAACTAAGATACTCACTCAGATATGCCAAACATCTTGGGATAATAAAATCCTGCCTACCCAATGGACACAATCATTGGTAATCATGTCGGAAGTACTAGATAATCTAACGCCATCGATATCAATAGGTGGTAGATCAGTTGGCAATCTTCAATTTGCAGATGACACTGATTTAATAGCGGGCACCAATAAATAGCTTCAATATATGACCAATTAACTGTTTAAATGTGCTAGCAGATATGGCATGGAAATCAGTTCAGAAAAAAGCAAAGTAATGGTTAATAGTAACGAATCCTATCTTCATGCTGACATCACAATCAATGATAATAAACTGGAAGAAGTCAACACATTCTGTTACTTAGGAGTAACTCTGTAAAATGATGGTTCATGTGAAACTGACATCATAATACGATTAGCTTTTACAATTTCAGCCATGATATGACTATATGTTATATGGAACAGCCGACACATATATTTTAAGCTAAAATATAAGTTATACCGTTCACTCGTCCTTTATATATTAACTTATGGATGTGAGGCCTGGACCATGAGCACATCAATGCTGAAGAAACTGCAAGCATTTGAAAACAAATCACACAGAAAGCACCTGGGCATAAAATATCAGAAAAATAAAAAAGGGATGTGTATGTAAAAGAGAAGATGATAGCAATAATGTGGAAATATGATCCTCTGTTACACATGATAAAATGACGCAAACTAAAATGGTATGGGCATATATCCAGACATGACGGTCTCAGAAAAACGATAATGCAAGGTATTGTTGAAGGTTCGCGAAAGCAGGGTCGTCCGAAGAGTCAATGGTTCAATAATATATCTGACTGGACTAAGATGGATGCGAACCAACTATTGCACAAACAACACACTTTCTCCAGCTATCGTGAACTTAAGTTCACGATCGCGATAGCTGGAGAAAGTGTGTTGTTTAAGGCAGAAAGGACTGAATTGATTCCCCCTACGATTTCCGAATCACGGGCTAAAAGTAAAAGTAAGTATATATATCATATATTATTTATAATGAATATATATAAACCACTTTTTATGTCATTTCTAGTATGTTTTCATGAATAATTTGTTTACAGATATTAAAAACATATAATATAGTAGTATTATGAAATAAAAAATGATACAAAATTTACAAATTATTTTCACCAAAACAAAATGTGAGACATCCTTCTTAATGAGATAAATACATATTTTTAATAAAATATTTCGGGTACAAATTATATAATATTGCATAAAACATCGCATATATATTA
Organism: Osedax fenrisi; assembly: GCA_964019155.1. Classification (NCBI taxonomy): domain Eukaryota; kingdom Metazoa; phylum Annelida; class Polychaeta; order Sabellida; family Siboglinidae; genus Osedax; species Osedax fenrisi. Next base: position 21,940,606 of record OZ025246.1, read on the forward strand.
TATATTTTAATATTGAAAAACATAATAAACATTATAATCGTATTTATTTATAACTTGATTAAATCAAACTATATATATTTATAAATGTGAGATATTCCAATACTTGGTGTATTCAGTTGTTTCTATGTATTTCTATCTGTACCTATTTAGTAATTGTAATGTTATTAATAAATTGTACCGACATAGTTATACAAATTTAAATAATATATATATATATATATATATATATATATATATATATATATATATATATATATTGATTAAATTAAATGTTATTTATTTATAAAAACACCTCCGTGATATACGAAACAGATGTAATGCTTTAACGTTAGTAGTTACGGTAATGTTAATAACCGTACTACTAATACTAATAACTATTACAACATGTCATGGGAGCTACACGTTACGATAATATAGGTTAAATATAGCTTGATCGTAAGTTAACTTTGCAAAGCTTTAATCGGTGTGTACTTTGTATAGCAATCCGCGGTTTCAAGTCAAAGTTCAAAACATACCTTTTTCCCAATAATACATTGAAAGCACGTCCGAAAACTTCAATAAAGAAGTTGGTGGAAGTGCCTAAACCAATTAGGTAACAGATAACAGCTGTTATAGGTAACGGTTAGACTGTAGAATGCGCGCAGTTTTAGACATTTCTTCTTAAATATTAAAACAATTAAAACATTTAAAAAATACTACAGTATCAGATATATATCAGAATGTAATTGCTTATTTCGTGACATTTCGCTTCTCGAATATCGCACAATAGTGTGGTACCTTCGGAGTGAAACTTATAATGGAGACGGAATTAAGTCTGTTCGTGGACAACAAATGTTGATATGTAGTAGTGATATAAATGATGCTCAAATATAAAGCATGATGCAGTCTCAGTCTCAGTTACCTAAAGTCTCAACTCAGCTCGGGCTCGTTTTGTTAGAGTCTCGGCTCGGCTCGGGCTCGCTTGGCTATAGCCGAGACTCTATAGAGTCTCGGATCGGCATTTAAAACTAAAAGTCTCAGCTCGGAATCAAAAGCTCGGCATCATTTACATCTCTGATATGTAGTAAGTTTTTAAGGGTGGTGAGAATTTATAAATAAAGTAAGGTTTTACAATACATAGTCTGAGAATGTTAACCCTGTACATTAAAGTCTGGGTGATACACACGTGATGTAGAAGGTTAACTTAATCTATATGTGTAGATTAAAAGTAGTTCGGATTGATCTAATTGGTATGCGGTTATAACCTTATAACCTTATAAGGTTAAAGTTAGTATAGATAGTTGTTCACTTATTAATATAGAGTTGCAGTAGTGGAAGCGGGAAAGTATACGTATACTTATAATAATATATATATATATATATATATATATATATATATATATATATATATATATATATATATATATATATATGTATAAAAGTATGTATAAAATGTGTGTATATTATATACACATTTTATCAAATATATATATTTAATTGTATATCTATAGAAATGCGAATGTAATACGGTGTGCCTATATACGTACCTCGATCGAGTGTTAATATGTTCGTCTGTAATATTAATCTTCATATGACTGTATAAAGCGTTATATATTTTATAATTTATAATATATGTATATCTATAGATCTATAACTATATACAATATAAAGATACTTTTTTCAATTTAATTTTAATATATAATTATATAAAATTTGATATATTATTTTATAAATATTACAACATTCATTTAATAATTAATTTGATTATATAACATATTCGCCTTGCATGTATATATACCATATTTGTAGACATTTCTTGCAGAATATTAACCATTTGGTAGACATAATTATTTGGAGGACAATTTCGTGTCCACCAAATAGTTAGGGCAACAATTTACCACTTTTGGTATAAATTTGACTTATAATAAAATTATATCATTTATATATATGAACTATAGTTAAATATATATATATATTTATAATTATATTAAAATCTATAGAATAATTAGTTTACATAATGATTGAATTAACACTCTATATATATTGGATCTATAAATATAACTATTTATTAGACATATCATTGTTAATGAAATATATAGTATTATTGGATACATGTTAATAGGGTGTTGATACATTTACAATCTATATTACTCATGGATCATATATATTACATACACAAATAAAATGTTACATTCATAATCAATATATATTTTTAATTAATGAATTTATATGTTTAAAAATAATTGCACATATACGCGTATACGCGTAATTTGTTGTTATCATTAAATATAGAACATAACTTAGAAAATAATAAAGTTAGAGCGAATTCATTTTGCAAGAAGTTCATAAAAAATAAATATTATTATTATCCACAAAATCATAAATTATACATAATATATATTTGGTAGACATTATTTTTATATATTTGATTATTTTTAAAAAATAATTAAATATATTCAAAGAGTGATTAAAGTAATCATAATTAATTAATATGTAAATTTTCAGCTTCATAGCTATCTATTAAAAATTGTCCACCAAATTATTATATGTGTCATCGTTTACCAAATGGTTATAATATGACTATATATATACACTGCATTAAACTATGTTATCGATAGAGTTATTCATTCACAAGAATCGTAATAGAAGAGTGCTTAACATATGTCTATATATATATATATTTCTTCGCAAAATATTACTACTACACAACATTTAGGTAAACATCATTGATACATATACACCAATGACATGTCCCACAGGACATATATTCTTAATGTATTCATTTTAGCTGTTCATCTATTACAAGTTGTATACTAAAATAATTCAATGTGGCTATATCAGTGTATGTATACAGCTATACGTATACCTTTACAAAATGTATATCAAAAATGCACTTTCTATATTTATTAATTCGAAAATAACAAATTATGATCTCACATAACCCGTAATCAGTCAACCGTAACGTAAATTTACCCACAGTTAACCGTAGATCGCACGTACTGCTCTTCACATAACACGGGATGCGTAATCACCCCTCGCTAAAATAAGGGCGTAATTACTTCCCGATAAATACACGATTAATACTCCGCCACGCCCCCCGGCGACGCCCACGCCACGCCCACCGTTTACTACGAACCGGATTATTGGAATGATACGTCATGTAGGTATAGCACACGACGACCACCACCACGATGGGAAGCACGAGCAGCAGCACGGTGTTCAAGTGCTTCCGCTTATCGGCGCTGGAGGTCACCGCCTTCGCTTTGGCCACGGCTTCGATGTAATGGGCGCTGCGTTCGGACGCCGGCAAGTCGATGATGAACTTGTACTCGTTGGAAGCCAGCGTTTCGGTGGACGGAACGAACCGGTTCATCTTGTTACCGCTGTTGGCGAGTCGCACCAACGGGCCCGAGTTGACGCCCATCTGACCGGAAACGCGGCCGTGAATCATAAACGCTCCGGAAGCCCGACTAGCCGACGTCGTGGGTGGTATTCGACCACTGGTGGCGCGGACGGGCGCTGACCTACTGTCGCGGGGTGTCCTAGCGCGGCTGGAGCGGGTGTTGATCTTCTCGGACGCCGATATGCTGGGCTGGATCTTGGCCACGGCGGCGGATGATCTGTTGCCCACTCGGCCGACGTCGTAGGTGACGGACGAGTAGGTGGCCGCCGACTTTTGACCGGCTGTAGTGGAGTTCATCGGACGCCCGTCGTATGGTGTGTACTATGTTATACTATAGTATACTAATGTGTGTATAGTAGGTAATGTAGTACTATGTATATTACACGGCATTGGTTGTCTTACGTCAAGTGGGGGGGGGGAACCTAGACGAGCGAGCGAGTTTGTTTATTTCTACACTTCAAGATATCTACGATTTTATATTTTAAATTATTTCGAATTCGTTTGTTTCTTGTTAATTAAGTTTTTATTCGGAGTAAATTTGTTAATTAATTTAAGCCGTATCATAATTAATTGTTTATATTCCGAGATTAAATGTATCCATTATTTGTATTGAATTTTATTAATACAATGGTTTCTATAGAAACCATTATGCCATTATAGATATTGTTATCTTGGCGAACCGAATCTCATTGTCCTCTATTATTTCGAGTAAACCGAGTAAAAACGAAAGAGAAATTAGCACTTTTAAATATTAGATTGAAGTATCGTTTTTGTATACACAAATAATTGTAATTTATAATCATAATAGAAAACTAAATTGTAGTTATCATTATAATATCTTTGTTATAGATCTCGATGTAATACCACGGTAACATAATTGTTATTAATAATATATGCTTTCTAAAAATAAACTCTTGTTGAAAACGTAATATATATATATATATATAATAACAATGTATACATTGTTATTGTTATTTTTATTTGGTGGAGTCCTTTCATCCCATCCAGGAACTTAGATAAATGTTAATTTATAACCATATGGCTCTAATATCCTTCGAAGCCGCTCTCATGTTAATGCATCCATGGTTTTAACGAGAGCCGATCATTTATTTATACCCAATTATATAAGATCTCTTCTAAATGTATTGTAAGACCTGTTTTAATGGTCCGGACCGGGATTGAAGATTTGTGTCTGATGCCTTAACCAACGTATACATTATATATACTTTTTGGTAAATTTGTTATTTATACAATATGATAATATTAAATGATTTTATTGATTCCGTAAATAGAGTATTTATCAACGTCAAGAATAAAGAAAATAATATACTAAAACGTAATTAGTATTATAATAATAGGTGTATTTATAATATTTCTACATTATATAACCAACAATATATTGTAAACTATAGTAATATATAGAACATTTATATTTTAAATTAGTTTCCGTATTTTTAAATATGATCATAGAATACATAGAATATTGTTGAATACATCTAATATTGTTATTAAATGTTACTTACTTTACTTTACTTTATTCCCTTGACTCGCGAATCGTAGGGGAAATCAATGAGCTGTCTATTATAGAATGCCGTCGCCATTCGTTGCGGTCGTGTGGCTTTACCATTAAGTCGGACTGAATCATCTTGCTCCATTCTTTGATATCATCAATCCATTCTCTTGTGGGTCTACCACATTTTCGATTACCCTCAACCATACCTCGGAGGGTTGTTTTGCTAAGGTTGTCATGTCTAATTGTATACCGTACCAGTTTAGTTTTCTTCGACGTATATACTGCAATATTGATTCATATATGATTCATATATGGTACATATATGTACCAATTAAACTTATCATCACATCTTTGATATACTCGTTTTTCTTCATTTCTCAGTATGTAATTCCAAGAAGTTTTCTATGTGATTTGTTTTCGAAACCTTGTATTTTTTGTGGAAATGGCACTTATAGTCCAAGATTCACACCCATATGTTAGAATAGACAGTACTAGAGAGCGATAGAGATTATATTTAAGCTTGAAACGGATATCTTTGCTATTCCAGTTAAATGTTATAAAAATAGAGCCATTATACATAACATTATATATATATATATATATAAAGTAATTAGTTTATTTCAGGAAATGTTAATAGAATGTATGAATAATATACTATTAGTATAGTTTACTTGTTTCTTCCTAATCCTAATTCTATATATTTGTTCAAACCTTACTATATTTATTATCTACTACCAAAACGTACACTATTACTTTCTATTCATTACCAACATATTTCTCTTATTATCTCCCGGAACTCTAGTAAAACTTCCCTAAATTCTATAATTTTAGAAATGATGGTCCCAATCATACCACCCACTCTGTTAAATCCCTAAAAGTTAAACTATTCCTAAATATTACTTTCTCTTTTCTCTCTTAAGAGTACACTCCAATCTATAAATCATCTACATTCTTATGTATGTATTCGTTATTTTTGTCAAAGTTTAACAACGTATTATTATTATCAAATTGTTATCGAAATATATATATTTCCGTATTCTTTAGCGTCAATACATTGTACTTTATTTATAATTTATACAATATAGGCCGATATAGGAATAATTCTAATAATAACATCTTAATATACTGTAGTATCCCCTATGGGGGAAAGTAACCTAATATGACACTTTAACAATAAATGGTCTTAAAATTGTATGACTCATTATTTGTATTCAAAAATTACAATATATTAATAGTATATGATTATAGATATTATCGTGATTTTAAAATTGTATTTAATATTTTAATTCCATAGATAACGGGGGTGTCCGTATTCGGTACCCATGTCCGAATACGGATACTCTGTGTTATAATACGGAAACCCTATATACACCAAATAAACTATATATTATTGATGAATCAATCAGACAAATTACAATTACATTATTTATATTTAATTTTATGAACAATTTATTATAATTTAATTAATTAATAATTTATTTATTTTTATTATTTTTTTAATTAATAATAACATTTAAGTATCTAAATAATAAAATTGTTAGCTGTAGCTTCATTAATCGTATTAATATTATAAAGCATGCGATTTTTTATGAAAATCAGAATAGTTCATACGCTGCGCGCTGATTGGTTATATATAACCCTATAAGGTTTAGGAACTTATATGACCTATATATATATGCTTATAACTTAATGAATATTTGATAACAAATATAAAAATTATATATTTAATTTTAGAATGGTTTATTTTTTAATAATATAGTGATATATTTTATATCGATACGTTTGTATATTCTTAAGAAGGTTTAAAGTAGAATTTTTTTTCATAAAATTAAAATCGTAATAAAAAATAAGTTTATTTGATATATCAGCAATATTTTGAATAATTAAAAAATAAAAAATACTTTTTTAGACTATTTATATAATTATGAATATTTTATTCATTAAACATTTTTTTGTAGTATTTATGGTTTCTGATTTACCGAGAGTGTCCGTATTCGGGCACTGGATCGGGATCGGGATCGAGAAAAGGATAGATATCGGCGATCCCGATCTCGATCCATAAATAAGGATCGGTGCCCATCATTGCATATATGATACTCTACTATTATTATATTTATTTATAAGAATATTAACAATTTGTTAGTATTATACTATTACATGTATTATACATGATGTATATGATATTGTATTGATCATTATTTTGTAGTATTTTCCAATGTATTGCAAAACTAGGTAAAACATACGTATTTAAATAATAATAGTTATTTTTTCCATAATAGAATTTAATCAATTGATATCATATAAGTAAACCACCGACTTTGACTCAACGTACATTGTACGTAGTACAGTGAGTAGATATTTGTATCAAATTCAAATCATTTATATAAATAAATTATATTTAATTCACTATATCATATAGTCCTATCAGTGATTCCCAACGTTTTTTTCAAATTGCCCACTTTTATATAAAAAAATGTTTTCGACCCCACCCTATTATAATTAATAATACATTATTTATAATGTATACATTATATATAAGCTAAATAGTATAAACAGAATTTATTGTAATAATAATATGATATAAAGATTAATGTGATCCTTGTGGTTTATGATATGTTAAAATGTCTTCTATGTCTGGTTCAATATTTGTTAAGTATGATCTCAAATCTCCTCTATTTATTATATTTAAACGGTTTCTTGATTTTGTTAATATATTCATAACAGCGATATAACCTGTAAGTACATAATATTATAATATATTCTTAAAGATAAATAATTCAATTAACCTCTTTCTACCAAATATTACGTAGGAAATGCCACCAAATACAGATTTATATATTTCAAAATTTCTGGATAAATAATTCCATACTTTATCCAAAATGAAATATAACCAAGAGCTTTAAATTCTGCTTTATATTCATCATTACATATGTAATGCAAATAAAGAAATTAAATATTGCATTTCTATTATATTATCTTATATAATTGGAGGACAATTTGTAATGTCAGAATCGAATAGTGAAAGTAATAATGTTGGTATGTCAAACTTAATTAAATCTTGGAATCGTGTATTAATATTCTCTATTAGCAAGTTAAGGTGTGAAATGTATTCCAGTTTATCATGTTCGTTTATTTCTAGTTCATTATTCGTGTCTTGTAATAGGGGAACATGTAACAATTCATTTCTTCGTATAGGAAACAACTATAGTTGCTGTTTATAGATTTCAACCTTTTTTTTATAAATATATACATAATACTCTTTACTTTCACGAGATTTAAATTATTACCTATATAAAATGTAACATTGAATTTATATTTCACATAATATAAAACTTAATTATATATATTTAATAATATAATCCAATTATATTTTAAAATACATAATATGAAATATTATATTATACTATAATAAGTATAGGGATAGATCAAAAATATTATATAAATATAATATATTAACCTTGTAAAGATTTATTATTTATATTCAAATATCCGAATATATCACTTAAATAAGTCAGATCATATTTTACATTCTCCAGTTCTCCGTGCAACTGAACATCGATTGTCTCAACATGTTCCAAAATTGAATACAATTCATGAAACCTTACTAGACAGTTTCCTTTTGACTTCCATCGGACTTCAGTGTGTAATAGAAGATGATTATATGTCTCGTAATTGTCATCACATACTTTTGAAAACATACTCTCTGATAAGCTACTTCGTTTTATTTTATTTACTGTTCGTATTATTATGTTTAAAGAGTGATTTAATTTAAGGCCTAACACTTTAGCTACCAAATATTGTCTGTGCACTACACAATGGATTGAGAATAGTGAATGATTATCTTTTTCAGACGAGATACCACTCCACTAGATTTTCCTATCATCGAAGGTGCACCATCTGTAGCTATAGCTACCAAATTTTCTAGTGGAATACTTTTTAATTCAAAATAATTCTTAATTTCTTCATAAACAGTAAGTCCTTCACAATTAAGAAATAGCTTGGAAAATAATAAATCTATCTTCATCTCTCCATTCGAAATAAACCGAACATAACATAATAAAAATGACTCAGAATTTCGCAATGTCGACTCATCAATTTGCATAAAGAATTTATTTTCTTTTAAATAGTCACATACTTTATTTTCAATATTGTCACTCATTTCATCAATTCTACTCATTATAGTATTATTACTTAAAGGAATTGAATTAATCAATTTTTAGCATTTTCATTTAATTCTGCTGCAATTTCTTTTATTATAGGTTTTATTAATTGTTCACCCATGGGTGTTCACTATGCATAGTATGAGGTTTGCCCGTTTTTGATATCAACTTTGCAATTTTATAGGATAATTTTAATCCAGTATTATTGGTATTTGTAACTTTTGAAAAACAATCATTTATTGTATTTCTTTGAAATAAATTATTTTTCTACAGTTCAAAATATTCTATATGTTTACTAGCCTTATCAGTATGCGCTTTTCTGAAATGGTTAATTAATCTAGAAGGCTGCATAGCCTCAT